>VCJG01002731.1:7818-19009 GCA_024140375.1 Backusella westeae | reverse complement strand
TTGAAAATCTTTTCTCATTAATTTGAAATTTGTTCTCATTTTCTTGAAAAAGACAGTACATCACTCAGAAGAAAAAAAGCGCTACTCTAATTGGCTTATAATGTTTTATGTGACATATTTATGACGAAAAAAAAATAGTCTCAATAAATTGCCAAACTTTAAGAAGACTGAAGAAATCAGCGAAATGGAGCTCACGGTTAACTATCTTGACCCTGTGCTCTCACCCGTATTTCACAGCCCGAAATGACATTGACAGTTTATGCACTGACCTGATACGTTTGGCGATCTTCTCTAGAAATATAATGTTAAGAAAAACCAATCATCTAGCTTGTTCCTTACAAGCAGTTGGTAAGAAATTTAATATAGTATGTATATAGAGAAAATCTAACCTTCAAATACCAAAAAGGACAACATTGTTCATTTTATGTACTTAGCTCCCGAAGCTAGGTCCATATGGTACAGGTTGTTATGCGGCAAAGTACGTAACCGGTTATCCGTCTCTCTTTTTGACGCTTCTGTTTCACCTTTTTGCCAACTATGTGGTTCTGAGCATGAAGATATTGTCCACTTCTTCATCACATGTCCCTTCAAGCTGCATGTTTGGCAGCAAGCTTTCATGAGATTTGCCCCGTACCTAGAGTTTTCGGTGTCTGGTATCCACGACTTGGTCTTTAGCCTTCAACAATATCAATTAGTGAACAATGAACAGCTCTTTGTATTGTCTTCCAAAATTTTACTTTCAATATGGCGCCATCACTGCCGTTTTTTTTTCGATGGAGTGCCATTCCAACCGGAACTGGTACTTAAACAAGTATTTAAATAACGTATTTCCTATTTTCCCAAGCATGCCTCTCATTATGACGTGTATCTTACATATTAAAAATTATACTATTATACCTACAAAAAAAAAAAAAGTACTTAGCAAGTTCAGTGGTAAACTATATAGAATCAATGCGTCTGAGTCGACCAGGTCCAACGCATACTGATATACCAACGCCTAAAGAGCATCTTCATCTCCTTATTTCACCTCTCTTCCTACAGTATTAATTGATGAATTCTCTAAGGCGTCGACTTATATTTCTGGAACAAGCTCTCCCGCCCTAAGTTCTTGTATTCTTTCTGTCATTAGTGCTTTGGATCCTTTTCTTAATGGCACAACTACGACTACGATTTCCACCAACTCAAAATCAAAAATACGTAAATATCAACAAAAAAATACTCACAGACAAGCAAAACAGCAAGTAGTTGCACCTCGTCCTTATCATCCTTATGCTAGGCCAGCTGGTATGATTACATAACCAATACAATAGTTTGATATGATAGGCACGCCACCTATCAGTAACGTTTCATAAAAAAAATGCGTTACCATGTTATGCTTAATTGTTGTAAAAGTAAAATGAAAGAGACTTCAGTAACGACCAAATAAAAATATACAAAAATGGCCCAAAGAAATGTCCAATTGAAGTTCAAAAAAATGTCCAATTGGTTTTTAAATCCCGACCAATGATTTCAAAAAAGTGTCCAAATGGCAGTGGAAGCACTGTATTAAAAAAATGCTTTTGTCGCTTTATCGCTTTTGCCAAACTTATCGCCATGGAGGAGATTGAAGAGACGCACCGTATGATTCAGCAAATGGAAGAGCTTGTTGCCCTTACCCCTGGTGACCCTGAATTACTACAGGCTTTGTCTGATCTCTACGATATGTTAAACATACAAATAGCTCAGGCAAACACGAATCAACCATCGGAAGATGAAGAAAAACAGCAACAAGAAGACAATGTTCAGGATGAAATACTTTCACATGGCAACAAAGTGATTTATAAAGGCCAGCAAGAAAATGAAGAACTATGGAAATCAGGACAAGTTATAAAACGGGCTGATGGAGCGAGAGGAGGTCAATTGGAAGTGAGTACGCTGGAGGGTTCTACTATTACAGTGGATTTGCAAGATATACGTCCCTTTCAATATCATAACGTAGTTGAGCATTCTGATAACGAATCAGGCATTGAAACATCATCAATGAATGAGGAAGAGGTGGACGACCAGTTTGATATTGTACCCAAGCATTGGGGTGGCTGGGAAGCACACTCGACAGGATTTGCATCCAGAATGATGAGCAAAATGGGATACGTGCCTGTAAGATGATCTCTTTGGATAAAGAAATACAAAAAGACAGTAATATGCATTTCTTTTTCAAAACAAAAAGGGGCAAGGATTGGGTGTAAGCGGACAGGGTCGGGTGGATCCAATAGAAGCTACCAAAAGTAAACCAAAGCAGTCGCACAACAACACGAATAGACCGGGATTAGGCTTAAATGCTAAAAAGAAGCCCAAAAAGAAAAAATCAAAGAACGAAAAGGCTGTAGAAGAGGAGGAGGTGGACATGTTTGGTTTTATGGACACGCTATTAAGCAATAACCAATCAAAAGTGCCTGAGAAGTCTTCCACTCCATCATCATCATCGGCTATGCCAAGAACTGACCGTGAAGCAAATAAATCAATTGCAAAGCTACAATCAAAGATCGAATCAACCCAAGCAGAGTACAATAGTGCAGCGGCGGCCGTTCGTAGAAATAAAGGAAAGCCTATGGAGTCTCAGTTCCAAGCCAAACTTGAAAAAGTTGCAAAATCATTGGCGGATTTAAAAAACGAAGCAAATACCATTAAGGGACATGTGAAGCGTAAACGAGAGAGAGAAAGCATGCATACCTTTTAATATATTATAAAATAAAATATGTCAAAGACACTTACGGATATCTTTTCGGTTTAACGATACCTCTTATCTTATGCGCCAATACTAAAATGTGATGTTTTGTTCTGTTTGCTTACATTTGAGTTGGTAATCATTGTGATTCTTGTTCCTGATATCAAGTTCTTTATACACATCACCAATGTCCATCTGTCAATCAAAAAGTGTTCTGGAATAAAGGTACTTCATGTGACCAAGATGCTAAATTTCCCACTTAAAAAAAAAGCCAGTCCTCCATGCAATAAGTTTCCCACGGGTTTGATTATGATTTAACTAGCATGCTCTTACGCTTATTTCATCCTCTTTCTTTCATATAATCATTTTTTTTATCCCCTTTTCTTCTCTCTTATTTTTTTTTACTATCGATTCACATCTTGCATTCTCGTTAGTAAATTAAACATCATCATGTATCGTGCATCACTAAAATCCCTCTCTCATATCGTATCACGTACAAGCAATCGACGTGTTTTTCCCACGGTAAGTAAAAGAACTTTTTGTTAAAAAGTATATGAGGATTCTAGTTGAACCTAAAACCTTAGTATGTATATATAGTTTCGGTTAAATGGTGCTCGGTATAATCGTCATTTTCACTCTTCTTTGAAATTCCAAGCTATAAAACCCTTTCTTTTGGCAGATATCGGCGAAGGTATTACAGAATGTGAGGTGATCCAATGGTAAGTGGGTTGTACTGGTTCATTGGATATGGAACGGTTGAAGAGGCCTTTTTTTTTTCTTTTTAATAACAAGGTACATTTGGTTAAATGTAGGTTTGTTGAAACTGGTGATACCGTTGCTGAATTTGACAAGGTATGTGAGGTTCAGTCGGATAAAGCCTCGGTTGAGATATCATCTCGCTTTTCTGGTGTTGTAACCAAGCTACATTATGGTAAGCACGATATCGCCAAAGTAGGTGAGCCTTTGGTTGATATCGATACCGAAGAAGAGGCTCAAGACGACGAACCCGCTGTTCCCGAGAAACAAGTCCAAAAAGCTGAGAATGAGCCAACTCCAATTCCAGAAAAGAAACCAGTGACGAACATCCAAGATAAATCCAAAGGATCATCTGGTGTTCTCGCAACACCCGCAGTTAGAAAACTTGCCAAGGAAAAGGGTATTGATATCAGCATGGTGATGGGTTCAGGGGATGACGGTAGAGTGCTCAAGGATGACATTTTGTCATATAATGCACAAGGTAAGCCGGATTATCGTCATTTTTCTAATAATAGCCCAAATAACATGTTTTATAGAATCTGTACCAAAGGCTAAGCAGGACTTGGCTACCTCTTCTTCCGATCGTTTAGAGTCATTGAGTATGATCCAAAAGGCCATGTTTAAATCAATGACCCAGTCTCTGTCTATCCCTCAATTGGGTTATAAGGATGATATTGAAATCGATGCAACTTCCGAGTACAAAAATTCCCTCAACAGCTATATTTCTGCTCACCCCGACTTGTATGCATTCAAGAAAATATCCTATCTTCCCATCTTTGTGAAGTGCCTGTCTATTGCCTTGACACACTATCCTATTTTGAATGCAAAGTTAACTGGTGGTATTGATGACCTCTCCTCTGCAAAATTAACTTACCGTTCCTCTCACAACATTGGTATTGCTATGGATACACCGCAAGGATTGATTGTTCCTAATATCAAGGATGTGCAATCAAAGACCATATTTGAAATTGCCTCTGAAATCCACCGTTTGTCGGAATTGGGTAAATCAAACAGTATTCCTGCCGCTGACCTCAAAGGTGGAACTATTACCATCTCAAACATTGGTACCATTGGTGGTACGTATGCAAATCCTGTCATTGTATCAAACGAAATGGCTATTGTTGCTCTTGGAAGAATGCAAAAGCTGCCTCGTTATGACGAAAACGATGCTCTTGTACCAAAACAAATATTGCCCATCAGTTGGTCGGCAGATCATCGTATCATAGATGGTGCTACTATTGCTCGATTTGGAAACCACTGGAAAAAGCTCATTGAAAATCCTGCATTATTAGCCAGTGAACTACGCTAGACTCAAATAAATTATATACACTTTACTATTTCTTATAAAATTGAATTACTTTTACTTTTTTTTTTTAATCATTACCCATTTTACTTTATCGTCACATGGGTTTATTCTATTCCTTTTCTCATCACATCTTACTTTATATAGAACTGTTGTTACTTACTTTACTTTGTCAAAACTTGTTCACTATTTGATTGTTATCTTCTTTATGTTGTAACTTTATTGATGCTTCTACACTCTCACTTTGTTCCATCGATTTACATTTGCTTGACTACGTGCCTTTTATTTATAAAAAGTAAAATGGTTTTGAATGTACTCGACCCCAATTGGAACTTTTCAAGTTTGAGGGCATTTGGTAATAACTACAAGATATCAAAATTAGAAATAAGCTTACTAATCCTGATGGAAATCAATTAGAAAAAATGGATATTTAACGAAATGTACGGTTACTTTCGGGACGTTGTTGAGAGTAAGCTCTTATTTGAGGGTGAGTATATCACCGGAAGAGGAGTTGGATTTTACTGCTGCAACTCCTCCTGGTGGGAGGTGCTGGAGTTTAAAATTAACAAACAAAAGTTAGAGCTTGGGTGATATAATGAAATACAACAAGGGGTTCTATAAAAGGGTGAGATTCTGAGGCACAGTTGGTATCTCAGTATTACTACCAACTTTTTCTGCTATTCGATTTAAAGGTAGAATCCATGATGCAGCACCAAAAAATTGTTCATTATAGTATATGTTGCTACCTTTAATAAGAAAACGTAATTATAAGTAATAATGAACACCCTGTAACATTCAGGAGAGTCCCTGATCGCCCGTTAATTGCAGCATGTATTCATTGTCTCATTCATTTATCAAGGAATAATAAAGTTGTAGAGAAATAAAAGCTCCATTTTTTTTTAAAAAAAAACAAACTATAATATGAATACAAACGCATTTGATCCTCTAACCGAATTCATTACGTTTGAAGGCGCTCAGGTACTACTACAAGATATCCAATTAGATGATGCTTTATTTGGTGCTGATGGAAGCCGCGTTGAAGTAACAGGTATTAACGAGCGACAAGGACAACTTTGAGATGTTATCGCGTATATAGTTGGACCCCTCTATCGGAATGGTGTGTTTTGGACCAAAATAGACTTAACCTGAATTCCCATTTGACATTAAACACTCGAAATAGAGGAGGAAGAATATCTTTTGCAGGTCCTACTAGAGGTGCTGGAGCAAACTGTTTTACCAACCTGGTCAGAAATCTAGATATGGATACTCGAGGATCAAAGTGCGTCCCCGAGTACTTGTTGCACGAATCTATTGCTGTTAAGGAAGCTTTGTTGGCTATTCTCCTCAATTCCGATGACTATGTTAAGTCCAACAGGAATAATCCCATTTATGAGGAAGCAAATAATACTACCATATATACAAGGACATGGCGGATTCACTATATGATATTGCCGTCTCTCTTGGTATTAAAGTCACCATTCGTCTAGAGGGTAGATACACTACAAGCCAAGGAGTCACTGCAAACGAAGTTTACCGCGTCTGTTTGCTTCCCTCTACCGCTACTGATAAAGTAATGGTACGATGCAGAAATAGCAAACGTTATTTTCTAGGAATTGAAGACAGCATCGATGCTCCATTCAGCCCCATCGTTTTATATCCCATTACCGTGAGCCCTGCTCTGTATCAAGATATCGTCGATGCTGTCAATCAGCAATGGATGTAGACGAAGAAGAGCAAAACTTGGAGGAAGAGCCAGAAGAAGAAGAAAAGAGCGCCATGATAATAGCTGGGACTGGACCTTCAGAGTCAACATCGGAACCAGCGAATAGCACAGTGCTGTTAACAAATTTGGTCTTGAGGATCTCTAATAACAGCATATCATTCATTTTTTTTTTGAACTTCCTTTCTTTTTTTATTATTATTATTACCATTATTAAATAAATAAAATATTCTTTTTAACTTCTATGTCCATCGTTATTAGATAGTACTGTAGTCAAAGACATGTACTAGATATCCAGAAAATGATTCCTTTTTTATATATTTCTCTATTTTAATAATAGATCAACAACAGGAAAGTTTTTTTTTTATAAACATGTCTTTTTATTAAATGGTTCCTTTGTTTTGTTCCATCGCTCTTTCTTTTGTCATGGTTAAAAACTTACGAAGAAAATATTACCTTGTAGAGTTGCATGAATATATATTTAGTTCAATCTTTATTATATATAAAACTATATGTATTTATACGAGAAAGAAGTTGAAATTACAAAGTTAAAAGGAATAGTAATTATATAGTAGATAAGAATTAAAATAATACGTTCTTTTCATTAAAATTAAAATTAAACAATGAGTGGCTTTATGCCAAGTAGCCTGAGCCGTTGGTACCAGCCAAGGGACAGTTATCGAACGTTTCATTAATGTCATAGCCGCCATTACTACAAGAAAATACATTTTAGTAAAAATAATGATTGGTCCGTGTTAATTACAATAACTTACCCCCACCAATTTGGTGTGTAACCTGATCCTGTGACAACACCGAAAATAACAATGGCACTAATAGCAACTCCAGAATCAAGAGCAGCAGATGTGACATAGTTATACTTGATCCACCACTGGTGATGGTATTTGCGAACCCAGTACATACCAATGAAACCAGCAACGCACCACATGGAGAAGTTGAGAGGTACAGCTGGAGGCATCATACCAGTAGCATTGAAAATCAATGGGAAGTGGATATACTTAACCCAGCTGTTAGGGTATCTCTTGGAAAGGAAATAGAAAGGAACAGGGATCACAAGACCGATGAGGAAGAAGTAAAGCATGGAGCTATATGGAGAATCACCACCAAACATTCTCATAGGGCTAATTACACCCCAAATCACTATATTTTTAGGTAACAGACGTTATTAAATAGGGTAAAGAAGTAGAGGAAGAAGTAAAAAAAAAAAACAATAGAAAAAGGTTTGGTAATTATAATACTAGTAAAAATCCACTTTTCAAAAAGGCAATTTTTACTAGTAATCCCAACTAACTAATATTAAAAAAATGGTGTATTTTTACATACCTGAAGCAGAGTAGAAAGTACGGGCACTAGGACAAGTGAAAGGATAGGCTTCAGTTGTACAAATATTTTCGACAGTATCCATAAGCCAGTTTGCAGTAACCAAGTTCATAAGGCCAGCCAAGGCAGTACCGATAAATTGGGTGACGAACATTGCCTTTGGAGGAATCTTAGTGTAGTGACCAAGCTTCAAATCACCAACAAAAACGATACATTGATACATGGTGATATAACCATAAGTTTTGAAAGTGACATTGGCAATAGGATGTCCGGGGAGGGCGAAACCAATGATAAATTCGGTAATAACATTAAGACCAGGGGTTTGGTTAGTAAGGGCAGTGATGATACCAATAGGAAGAACAAAGATGGCAGAGATAGCAACAGCAAGAATAAGACCCCACCAGGGAAGTCCGATTGGCCATCCATAAATGACACCAAAGGAAACACCAAAGGCAATAACAAATGTAACAATGTACCACCAGTGAGGAACCTCAGGATAGACACGCATGAGTTTGTGATGGATATCTTCATTCTTTTGTGTGCGAGAATCCTTGAATTGTCTCCAAATTTCAGATCCATGATAAAGATAAGTATGAGTAAGAATACTAGTAACACCAGCGAAACCGATACCATAAGTAAAAGCGAAGAAAGCAGACATACGCATAGGGCCATATTCGGCATAGGCAGTTTCGTTAATGACTCTGTCTGGAGTTAATACCATGGAGTTATTCCAACGCTCACCAGCTTCTGTGAACAAACTACTAGTGATAATGGGATATTTTTGAGCCTCCCAGACATTCGTGTAGTAAAGGGCAGGAACAATGATCCAAGCAATGAAAACAAAGCCAACAGTGATATTAGCAATAGCCCAATATGGGACAACAAGAGGAGTCAAAAGGTAAGAAGTAATGGTTGACCAATCAAATGAAACAGCCAACATACCCAAACCACTAAGTGAACCTGTCAGTTGACCCAAAACACGGTTAGAAGGTTTGATCCAGCAAGCCCATGAGAAGAAAGTCAAGACTTGGAAGAAATAACCTGGCAACCAGTAGTAGACAAACATACCACAGAAGACATACAAGAACCAACGGAAACGAGTAGGTCCAGTCCAGTCTTTGTCAACAACGTGAAGAGAGCGGAAAAGTGAAATGTTGGCCAAGTTACTCGGCCAGACCATGGCAGCGGGGTAAACAAGATATGGACGAAGTACACCAGCCATACCAAAACCTGTTATTTTTATTTTTAGTATTTCTTATTTTATCATCATCATTATATCTATCATACGAACCTAACAATTGAGTGGTCCAGATCAATAACAATCCACCACCCCATCCAAGATTTTGGCCATAGAAGAGTCTTTGAATAGTGATAATATCGAGAGCATAGGCAGTACCATTAGCACAATTAGCCATAACAGTGATGAGAACGTGTTCCTTCATGTTGAAAGGTCCAGGGTTCCAGAATTTGCTTTTAGGGATAACCTTTTCCATCATTTTACCTAGAGGATAACTGACCAACTGGACGACCAGAGGTTGAATAGTTAAAGCATTTTGTCTGTACCAGAAGAACTGGTTGACAAAACCAAGAAGAGCAACGAAAACAATACCCAAGGAAAACATACGGAAAGTCCATACAGGCATAGTTGGGTCATCGGTACTAATGAGATATGGTTATTTAATTGCTCACGCTTTGAATATAACATTTCTTACTTTAAAACGACTGCTCTGACTTCTTCGATTGGGGAGTCTTCGTCTTCTTCCTCATGTTCTTTTTGCTCGACATCAAAATCTCTCTTCTCATCTCCAACATCCATAAAGTCTTGCACTTTTTCGGAAGTTACAGTTTCACTTTGAACGTAATATTCTGTAACAACCTCTTTTTCTTCAAAAGAGTCTCTGGTTGCAGTTGCCATTCTAACTTACGACTTTACTTCTCAAATGCAACAGTATTTTATTTAAGGAAATAAATTAAAATAAATAAATAAAAAATGTGATGTAAAAAAATAAAGAAGATAAAGAGGTTTAAAAACAAGACAAACATTAAACTAAAGCCACTTTATATATACCTCCCTCCTCCCAAGGTGAAGTGCAACACACAGGGTACATAAAATTGCCTGAAATAGCATAGTTAATGCTTCGACATTTTTCATTTGGTTGTCCGATTTTGGCCAAAAACGCCAATTTTGGAAATCATGTACTCGGTTGGAGAAGTCAAACAGAAAATAAACATATTACAAACATGCTTTAATATTGATCTAATATCAACTTTTTTTTTCCCTGATAATCAAACGCTTTAAATTAGAAAATTCATATGCTTATTTCATTCATTATTACATCAATTACTAAAGAAAAATAAACAAACAACCCTCTCGTTTTTTAAACATATAATATTACAGAAAGTTGTCTTTTGTATGTAACTCAAAGAAAAAAATATATAATTTCTCTATAGCGTACTACATCCAAGACATTTTCTCATTGCCCATGACAAAAGAGTTGTATATCTCCTTTTTTGTATATTGATACTCAGAAATAGCAAAACAGCCTTTCGATAGTTAATCAGGAACATTGAAGTTTTCCTGATAGTAGATTGTAACATAAATATCGTATCAGTCGACTAATTCCGATAATAATAATAATAATAAAAAGAGTATATCACACTATTAAAAAAAAAGTAAAAGAAGCTTGTTTTTTGTGCAATATTGGATAAAAGATAATTTTACTCTGTAGAAAAATAAGAAGACGCTTTTTGCCTTTAGGTCGCTTTTTTAATATCTATTAATTCTAAAAATCTTATTGAACGAAGTGTTACTTTAGGCATATGATACATAACTTTAATGTGTAATACAGATAGCCCTGAGAACCTCGGACGAATGCTCTTGATGCTGTACAATATCGCGACGTACAATCATCTGTGAAGATATCTGGTGAATCGTTCTACTAACATCCAAGACTTTTACCATTTTTATCCGGTTTATCTATAATTGCCTTCTTTTTTTTTTTTTTGTCATAAAAAGTCATGTTATAAAAAGTATATGATTCTTCTCCTATGTTCTCATGTTGTATCTAAATTTACAGAAATGCTCAAATGATGATTTTTCTTTTTGCTTTCTAGTAATGCTCATATCATATAAGGAATATAACAGCTTTGAAACTGGCCTATCACTTCATTATTGATTCCAAAATAAGAAATGCGTGCATTCTTATTGGTAGACTTCTAATTTTATCATGTGCGATTATCTTACATATTTAGGACCACCTTTCTTGTTTTTGAAAATGTGTATCAAAGAAACAAATCACTTTTTTTTTTCTACATGAAATAAATAAACAAAAGTAGTATAACGTTGATATAAATCGCAAGCATTAGTTTT
>VCJG01002718.1:662-11032 GCA_024140375.1 Backusella westeae | reverse complement strand
GCTACATGGCTACCTATCTCTTTATTTGCTCACTGTCTGAAATATACTCTTTATACACGATATACATCTCTTTTCTCAATTATTCTCCTGGTTTTTCTCATTTATTTTCCCCCTTTTTCTCATCAATTTGTAATTTTTTCTCATTTTTTTGAAATAAACAGTATCAGTGAAAGACAAAATTAACTAATACATGATTTATGCAAAAACCCAATTGAGATACACATCTATTTAGTTATTTATTTTTTTATTTTAGTTGACGTAATTTTAATCTTCTTCTACAAGTTCGGGATCTTCATAATTAGCATTATCATCTTCAACAGCATTAGATTGTCCTTCAGAACCAGAAAAATCGGACTCGAGTGAACCAGCCTCTACCGTTCCACCTGGTCGGCTTTGTCTCATACCTACAGTATCGGGTTTAAGCACCAACGCTACGATCAAAAAGGCCATGAGAATTACAAGAAATAAAGCAAAGGCAATACGAGATCGGCGTTTCCATATTCTATCTGATCTTCTTGTAGTAGAGGAATGCGATGGTGTGTAGAAAGCACCCAGAAACCAGAAAGGAGGGAATATAAAGCCAAGTAAAAAATATAGAAACGGTCGACTGTGTCCAGGTTTTTTTTTAATTTCTTCTTCGCCCATCTCAAGCTTGAGATCGGGATCGCTACTGGAGGATCTATCATCATCATCAATGGGCAAGTTCTTCAACTTTTGTATAGATTTCTTTTGTTTTTTCCAGCGTGCAGTCTGACTTGATAAGCTCATGACATCGCTTTCTTGTCTCTCCTCTAAATCAAGTCCTTGTGTGCGTATCTTTCTCAAAAGTTCTAAGCGTTGATTAAGGCTCTTTTCATCCAATTTACCCCAGTTCATCCTGTCTGTGCCATCGTCTTTTAATTCAAGATTGGGAAGCGTAGGTGTAGGTGCAATGGATCCGGTATTGGACATGATTTGACTGCCATCCTGACTTACTCTTACTGAAGTGGCAACACTTCCCGGAAGTGTTGGTGCATCTGGCCGAGGTGATTTTTTTCTATCGATACGACAGCCTTCGTCTACTAGTCGATCAAGGTGCTTTTGGTGGTCATCAAATATACTATCGTCTTTTTTTGATCCATGTACAAACGATCCAAACGAGTAGTGTGGTTCAAAAAACGCATCCCAGCGTTGTCTTTGCTGGCGTGCATCTGACTCAGTATGTTTGGCATTCTGAGGCAACATCTGTGAAGCACCCTCTATCAAGTCCATGCTGTCTCTACTTGGTGGATTCAAGTAGATGTTTTGTTGACTTAGCAAGCTAAGAGGGCGTTTGTCGCTTGTTAACTCCTTTTGACTCGTTTCCATTCCTTCTTAAAGGAAAAAAAAAGGTTATATTAATTAAATAGAGTATCAGAAAAAAAAAAGGGTAAAGAAGGATAGAAAGTGCCCATGAACAATAAAATTGACGATAGCATAACAAGATTATAAAAATCAACAAAGTTTGACATTAAACAAAGCCGGAAAAATAAATTTATTATTTACAACGACGCTAAATTTTTTTTCACATGAAGAAAAAAAATATCATTTTTATTATAGCAATAAGGATATATTCTTATATTATATGTATGAATTGGTTTTTAAAATCAACTTTATGACATATTCTAGGCAGTTCACAAAGACGAGTGCCAACTTGATCAGGTTTTAGATCACGCTGTGGTCCACCCAGAATTTCAAATCTAAATAAAATACTTATAACAAACAAACAGAAGGAAAAAAGAAAAAGAGATTTATCCAACCAAGAATTTTTGAGCAGTAACACTTTGTAAAAGAGGAAGATAATGACGACGATGGAGGTGTCCATACTCGTAATTATCATTAAAAGACTTTTTATGAATTTTCATAGAATAATGGAAGTTTGTCTTGAGAGGGTATCACTACCAAGAAGGTGACATTGTCAAATCCGGTATGTTTACTTTCAGGATCATTTTTAACTCTCTCTCTTTGTGTATCTACGCATCAAAATAATATCCATCGTGTTTCTTCTTGTATTCAGCCAATGCAATCATTTTTATTCGAGGCTCTCCAGGAACGCTTTCGGTGAACCATATCTGTCCTTGTGGATGAGAAACGTTATAATTAATGTCTAATTTACGTTGGTCTATTTTAACTACAATAAATTTGATTGGAAAACAAGAGATGTTTTCGTATTTAGGATTATAATCTTTGTTAACACGTTGGTTTCTACGGTAAAAGAAGGAATATCTTCATATGTATCATATTTTTCAGTACAAATTAAATTAGAATGATTTTAATGCAATTTTTAAATGCATATTTTTTCAAAATTTCTTTATTTTCCCTCAGAAGGATTATGGTTTTATCATTCGTTATATGCCTGTTTTCACTACTACAAATGAGAATGGTAAATAGAAATACTCCCAAATTCCATATTTACGTTTCATATGAGCTTACTACTGCGTCACTGATCGATAGAGAATGAACACACATTTAGATGGTATATAGATGCCATATACAAAAGAAATAAGTATGTATAACAAAATGGTAACGATAAGGAGAAGAATGTTGTTTTGATTGCTCTATATAACGTCATTTATTACTCTTACTGCTTCCATTTATTTCATTATTATTACTTTACGGTAATCATGTTTTTTTATTTAAGATTCATAACTTGTATATACCATACCATTATCTTACAAATAAAAATCACATTTAAAGCAAGTAGGCGTTCATCATCGTAACCTTGTTACCAGTCTCTCTACTATTTTGACTGTTGATTAATGCAATATGTATCAATATTCGATAAACAGACTGGTTAGCTGGTTAGTTCATAACCTGGTGATTCGATTTTACTTGAATCGACTTCTTTATTACTTGAAATATGCCATACATATTAAAGTTATCTATTTAAAAATATTATCTCAATTGAAGCCAACATTTTACAAACATCAAAAATCCAAACATTCCAACTCTTACTCGGCTCGGTTGAACTTTCCGTATGAAACCATACAACCTGTTCATAGTTAAAAGATAAAACACCATTACATATTCCGAAGCATTTCATTGTCATCTTTCCAGAGAACCTCGAAAAGCTTGATTTCAAAACACAAACATCAAGTAAGAAATGTTTTAATGATGTTACGAAACTTTGTTTTATAAAATGGCGAACTTGAATTTATCACATGTTAAATAATAAAACGTAATAATAAAAGAGCTTTTATTTGTTAAAGCGATAAGGATATATTATTATTATATACAAATTAGTTGTTAAGATCAGCTTTATAATGTACTTCAGGCAATTCACGGAGACGAGTGGCAGCTTGTTCAGGTGTTAGATCACGTTGTGGCTCACCCAACATTTCAAACCTAAAAATAGTTTATTTATATGGTAAGATATAGATAACAAACAAAAGGAAAAAAGCAAAAAAGAAAACTTACCCAACCAAAAACTTGCGAACGGTAGCACTTCGTAGGAGAGGAGGATAATAATGAAGATGAAGATGTGCATACTCGTAATCACCATTAAGGGGCTTTTGGTGGATTCCCATAGAGTAGGGGAAGCTTGTCTTGAAAAGGTTATCGTAGCGACAAGTAACACGGCGAACAGCATCCGCAAGATCCACCTTTTGTTTCTCATTCATTTCAGGTAGCGAGCCGATATGGGACTTTGGCAAAACCATGACTTCAAAGGGCCAAATGGCCCAAAAGGGTACGACCACCAAGAAGGTATCATTTTCAAACACAGTGCGTTTACGATCAGGATCATCCAACTCTCTTTTTGCGTAATCGCATAGTAAACAGCATCCATTGTGTTTCTCCTTGTATTCCGCCAATGCTTCGAGTTCCTTGTGAGGCTCCTCAGGAACGCTTTCGGTGCACCACATTTGCCCGTGTGGGTGAGGGTTGGAGCAGCCCATGGCCGCGCCCTTGTTTTCAAAAATTTGCACATGATTGATAAATTCCTTTTTACTCATTTCCAAATAACTTTCGGTCCATATATCGACGACTTTTGTTATTTCTTCAACCGACATTTCAGCGAGGGTGACATCATGGCGAGGAGAAAAGCAGATGACATGACATTCACCACGGACACCTTCCACTTTAATGAGGTCGTCATCATTGGCGTCTAGTTTAGGTTGGTCTATTTTAACCGCGGCAAAGTCGTTTGGAAAACAAAAGGTGCTTTCGTACTTAGGATTGTGATCTCCGTTTGCACGCTGGTTTCCAGGGCATAAATAGCACTTTGGATCGTACTGAGGACGTTGTTCAACCTGAGCACCTTCTTGCTGACCTTGCCAAGGTCTTTGGGTACGGTGAGGAGAACAAAGTACCCATGATTTGGTTAGAGGGTTGTAACGACGGTGAGAATTGTTGCTATAATCAAACATATTTTGTTGGTATTTTGGATATTTTTTGTTGATTTTTTTTTTTGGGATTTGTTTGATGATGTTCTGTTTATATATGAAAAAACAAGGTTTAGATATGTTACAAAAATTCCATGACCGCGGGGAAGCTTTGATTATGTAAACAACTGGGTTTGAAGTTGATCAAGTAAATGATCTCCGACTTAAACTTCTCGATCTTGTCCACAAAGCCCACTGATCAGGCATATTCATTTTAAGAATGATAGCAACAATACAATAAAACAATAAGGTTGTCATGGTAACGATAATGATAATGATTATAATGGTGAATATAAGATCATCATAGAAACAGTATTCATTTATTTATTTATTTATTTTTAAACTCGATAACCAGTCTCTGCCAACAGTTTTACCATTTCTAATTCCCATTATAAATTATTTTTATGAAAAACTTTGAAAAAAAAAGTCTAAGCTTCACTTACCTTGCCAATCAATTCCATCTGATGCACCCCAAAGCACTGTTTGCTTATCAGCTATCGAAGTACCATTATTATTTTCTGACTCAATGCTCACTTGAGGTTGTTTATCCGATATGTTTTTTCCGCAAATAATCTTTGATAACAGCTCTAAAAAGGGTACAAGTGATCGCTAAAATAGGGTTAATATATTAGATTGAAATAATAAAATAACGGTGTGTGTGATTTACCTCTGTGATATAATTTGATAATTCATGAATGTATCTTTTAAACCTTTCTGATAAGCTCATGGATTCTTCCGACAGAGAGGCACTTGCATTGCGATAATTTAAAAATAATACCATTTGGGTTTGAGCAATACAATATGCTAGACAATATATGAATAAGCTCTTCATGCAAAGAACAAGTAAAAATATACTATGAATCAATTACCTGAAAGAGACCAACCAGACAGTAAGCCCACTGGCACAATGGCATCAAACAAATTAACCGTCATACGCACGGCAGTCTGGCACTCTGGAGGCATGACAACATCTGATGAGTGTTGACTCACACCTGTAGACATGAATGGTCGTTTTATCAATAGTAATATGCTATAATAGAATATACCTAATCTTCCAGCTAATCATAGTAACAGTGAGTACAGAAACTAAACTATATCATCAACAAAAAACAAACCTCCATTATTGATTTTTTGACTCAATGCTGGATCCAATTGAGCTCGAGAAACACGATCCAACTCATCATTTGTAAGCTTAAGGTCTGCTGGCAATGCCTCTCGCCATTCTAGTAATAATTGCTCTAAATTGTGCGACCATTTCTCGAGTCCCATGCCTTTTTCAGATAGCACGCGCGCCCTGGGTGAACATATTGAGCGCAGTACGTCTCCCAAGATACACGATAGTTTGACCATCTGTATAAAATAAAGGTATTTTGTACCTTCGGGATCAGGATACTCAACATCACAGTCGGCATCAGAGATTGTTAAAGGTCTAATAACAACGTTAAACTATCTTCAGTATATATATATAAAGTGGTGTATTACCTTCCGAGTGAGGCGCAAATCCAACGATCAATTACGTAGGCAGACCACCATAATCTTTTTCTTGCTTCTCGATCCTTCTTTGGTACATCTTGATGTCGGCTACTTGCTCTATGTAAGCCAAGATCTTGGGCCTAAAGTAATTGTTTTTCAACTTTTGTTATAAAATGAAATTGTATACTAAAATGACAAAAAATATTTTTATAAACTTACCATCTTTACTGCTACACTCGTACAAATCCAATCACTACTTTCAACAGTCCATTTCTCGGTATTGGCCGCGTTGAGTAAAAGCACCTGAATGGTGCCGATATTAGGATTAAGGAAATCCATGTCAAAGTTGGTCTCGATTTGATGAGCGAAATCTTTAAACATCTTTGCTCTGTCAAGATTGTACTTTTTAACCAGTGGATCGTCGTCTTTTAATAAGCGGCATGTAATACGGCATATTGTGATGATGATTGGGGCGAGTCTAGGGTCATTTCCATTATTATTGTAATCTTTATAGAATATCTCTTCGTCCAATATCGGTAAAATGTTGTTCATTTGTGTGAAGTAGCTAGTTGTTTTTATATATAAGAAATAAGGTATTTTTTATCTTTTTAGAATACTTACATATTGATTAAGTAATCCTGAATTTCTTTATGTGGTAATTCCCATTCAGCTTGTTTACTTAGACAAAAACCAAGTTTTTTATCATTGTCATGGTCAAAGCGTGCTACCAACAAATCATTCTCATCGCTATCTAATCCCTTTGGCAATGTTGCTTGTAAACCGTTTGTTCCATCTTTTGGTAGTAATTTACTCAGTAAATAGATGCCTGACGAGCTTCCAACATAGGATAGCGGCTGCTTACTCTTGGCATGAAGTGTGTCCAAACATTTCGCACCAGGAGGTCGAGGCAATTGTCTTTCTGACATTGGTATTTGCTTATCTGCACTAGGACTGCTCTGTGGGTCATAGGATGTTGAGGGTGATGTGGTCTCAGAGAGCCTCTCGCTGAAATGCGAGCTGCTATCGGACTCTTCTTCGTCTTTGCCGCTGGTCAGCACTTCCTTCAATGCATCTTGTGGTAAATTTCCAGAGCTTGCAATATTCATCAATAATGTTTCCATTCGCTTTAATCTATTTTCTAAGCCCTCGACATAGCCTTTTGGAGGTCCTCGCTTTTTGGCAGCCTATTTTAAGTTGTGTTGTATTTTTTTAATATATGGGTTGCATGCAATTGTATCTCAGTTTTGTGACTATTTTTGGATTAACTATTTACTTCATTAAATGTACACTCTTTCTCGTAGCTTTTACAGGAAGTGCAGGAGTTTTGTGGGTTGGTCACATCATAATCACATCTGTTTTGTTTATATTTTTAAATAGTGTTAATTACAAACAATAGCATTAGACATGACTATTTTTTCCCCTCGTTTTTACCTAATCTTCTTGCGTCGACAAAGATCGCCTAAGATGCCAGTTGTTAATAATAAGTAAGTGTCATAGTTATTGCAAGGATAACTTACATGCTCGATCCTTTTTTGTGCGTTTACGAGGCGGTTGCTCAGCACTTACGGGTTGTGCTGGGGCAATGGGGACAGTGTGGTAAATGGGGTGTCGGTAAACAGGTTGAATGGGATTCATTAATATGAAAAAGTAAGATGTAAAAACTAAAGTAAAAAGCCAAGAAATCTTAGTTTTCTTTTGTTGTTGTGTTGAAATTCATAATGTTTATGGTGTAAGGATCGTGTCAGTCCGGTGATAGCAGCAGCTATTTTAGTTTTTCCGAGCCGGACTAGCCTGGCCAAGTCTGCATTTTGCTGCAATTAAATCTTGATGTTCTATTTTTTTTTTTTCATCTCGTTCCTTTTTCTCTCTTCACTTGCTATTTATTTTTAGATGTCTTCATCTTACCGAGATCCTTATTATCGCCACAGATTTCATTACGATGACGATGACTATTACTATCAAACAGTCCCATCGAGACGGCGATCAGCATACTATCAACAAACACAGCCAAGAATGAGGCGATCATTATCTACGGGCACAATATCAAATGATTATGATTATTATCATAATGAAGATCTTTATTATCAACAACAGGTAATTACTTTCTCTTTTTTAAAAGAAAAAAATTCTCATGTTTGTTTATTTATATTATTCACTTGGAACAGGAAACATACGACGGGAATCAATACTACGAACACGTGCCCGATGATTATGAGGAACTTGATGGTGAACCTATGACTGAACAAGAAAAACTAGCCGCAAAAAATGCATTGTATAACCAGGCATGCAGTGGATTCGTATATCATGATGATCTGATACCCCCACCACCATCACCCTCAACATCATTACCCACAAAAGACAGCACAGAACACGACACACCAAGTGAACCCTCTCTAACTCCTACTTCTTCATCTATTACACTCGTAGACAACAATAATGTGAATGGTAGCATGGCAACAAATAAGGAGGGCGAACAATCGTCTGATCCATCGGCGCAGTTTCAAAAAAAGAAGCTCTGGCCATTTTCGTCACTGTTGAAAAAGGCCCAGGCCATTAGCTCGCCAATCACCTCCCCACGACTATTTAAACCACCGACCCACAGCACCAGCACACCTTACAGAACCGCACCGTTGGTATCGCCTTCTTCCACTGCCAGCAGTTCACCCATCATCCACAATAATAATAACACTAAACTCAATAAAAGCAACTACACTAATAATGACACAATATGGGCGTTCCGCGTTCCTGTACATCACGTGGATTCGACGATATGGAGAAGATTCGATGATATTAATCAACAAAAGCTGAATCAACACGTGGGGTCGAATAATTTCAAAGAGTTGGACATGCTTGATTCTCATATTGGATCCGGAAGGGTGCCAATTGTAGCCATGCCCTTTCAGAAAGTGTGCTATTATCCTACCGATCTCACAATGCAAAATATAATCTGTCTTGAAATTCGACCTTTTGCCAGCCACGTTTATAATTCATAAAAAAGTACCATTCATTTCATCCATGTAGTATAAAAAAAAATAAAATATCATCACTGTTACTCAAAAACCTAAAAAGTTTATTTTAGATCAGATGGCTTTTTTTTTTCGTCTGACTTTTTTTTTGTTGCCCTTCTTTATCTTTTTTTTTCTCAAAACAAAAACAAAAAATTCTGATTTGTAAAAAAAGGGATCGACAAGTTTAATATGGCAGCAAGTAGATACATTGCAGAACAAGTTTTTAGTTATTTTGGTCTTGTCTTTTGGTCTTTTCAATTGGCCCCACAAGGTAAATATGCATGCTGTATGGTTATCCGTTTTGACGTTTTTATACTAGTTTATAAGACCTGGAGACGTAAAACATCGAGTGGTGTCTCTGTATGGACCATGCTAATTTGGTGCTTTGGTGGCATATTCATGGGTCTCTATAACATTGGTCTTGATGTAGCCATTCCGCTCTGGATACAGCCTCAAATATTTACCTCTCTTGCTGTTGCGTGCTTTACACAAGAGTTCATCTATCAACACAAATGGCCAAAGCTAAAGGCAACTCTTTTTTTCGTTGTTGTCTGTATATTTTTTGGTGCTCTGCAATATGCTTTGTATTATGCCTTTTTGGTAAATCGTTGTTAGAATAACGAGAAGGCGAAAATTGCTCATCACTGTTTATAGGTTGCCCAGCAAAGAAACAATGAACCAGCACAAACATTTTTTGGTGTGATACCAGTGGTTGTTATTGCAGTGGGATTCCTTCCACAATACTATGAAATTTTCCGTATGTGTTGATGATTTATTATGCTTCAATTGATATTTAAAAGATGCTTTTTATTTATTGTTTTAGGCGATAAGAGAGTTTATGGTATCTCCCATGTGTTTTTAGCCATGGACGGATTTGGTTCCATCTTCTCCATCATTAGTTTAGGTAAAATACACACAAAAACAGATGATTCCAATAGAATTGGTCTAAATGTATATTAGCGTGTAGAGAAGGAGAGATCGAAGCATTGGCCTTGGCAGATTATATCATGATTGTCTCCTTTGATACAGGCATCATTATATTATACTACATTTTTGAATGGTATCATGCAAGGAGCGAACGAAAGACAATAGTTGGTAAGGACGAAGAAAAAAATATAGAGGAAGATGTTGTGGAAGAACCACCAAAGGTGTAAATAGACCATAGTGAGAGCTATTTGTTTGTTTGTTTGTTTTTGTTTTTTATTTATATGTAATAATAATAGTAATCTTATTTCAATCACTCATATTCTCATCGGAATTAACCTATCATTGCCTTTCCCCTTTTTTTTACTATTCTCATATGGCTTTTGATTTAAAAAAACTTTTTATTTCTCAGATCTGTGACCTTTTTTAAGAGTTTTTAAAAGCTTATTACAAATATTTTTTTCACATTTTATAAATGGAGTAATAGATAAACGCAAAAGAAGGAAAAACAAAGATAAATTTGTTTATGAATTTTCCATAAGATCGTGATTCAAACGTAGTGTTT
>VCJG01002716.1:0-10846 GCA_024140375.1 Backusella westeae | reverse complement strand
TTTCATTGCAAAAAACGCGCATGTTTTTGGCTGGTAAAAATAGCAGTCATTTTAGTCGCAAGTTTACATTTTCCTTTTGGATTTTTCATTCATTTTTGTGCAGTGTGACAGTTTGGAAATCATATCGATAGAGGAGGAGTAACGGTGATTGCTCGGCTTCACTGTTAATATGGTATAATAAGGAAGCCTTTTTTTTTTGATATACAGACACTATTTTTATGAGTGAGCGCCCCAATATCAAGCATTGGATCATCTTCTGGTGGGTTGGTCCTGTGATTATAGTTTTCTACCCCTTCTTTCTGCAAATAATACAGAATTGAAGAGATAATCTCATTCCAGTTACTGTTTGTGGCCTCCTTTAGATGTCATTCGTTTTGGTAATTGATAGCGATCTTATGTTAATGCCTGAAGCCGTGAGTACTATGATATAAACATTCGATGCTGTTGACAGCTGGATTTCCTCTTCATGGCCTTTTTTTTAAAAAAAAATTATAAAAATAACACCTCGACTTTGTATATCAAAGCTGGGGTTTATTAAAATAGATCATCGGTTTATCACCAACTCACCGACACATGAAACCATTTTGTTTCTTTCATGATGATTTTTTTTTCTCTCTCTCTTCTTTTCTTTTTCTTATTGTTTAATAATATCGCAAAATGGACAAAATGTGGGGATCTGTTTTAAAGTCGGTTGGATTGGCACCTGCAGATGAATACGTCCCACCACGCTTGGTCATTGGAAACGCAGTCATTGTTCAAGAGCTATCTACTGGTCATTTTAAAATTCAAGTAGATGCTCAGTTATTATCATTGACTGTACAGAATGAGCATAGCCGTATCATCTGGAAATGTAAAAATATTATCGGTGTTGCACAAACAAAATGCTAATAACAATAATAATAGCTGTGCATAGCCAACCCTTTTTATTCTCTTCCATGGGACAGGATGAAGTGAGTTCTGGAGATAATGGTGTTTTTAAAGTGACTGAACATGATCAAAGTATGACACGTTTACAAACCATAACAAAAGTCGAACGAGTCAACGATACCACCATTAAAATACACGGTGGTCTTGGTACAAAGCTGGTGCCTCCTACCAAGATGGATTATGTCATGACGTTTGAAGAGACGAGTCCTCATCAGATCCAGTTCTCGGTAGAGATCACCAACAGAGAGGCACAGATGAAAAAGTATGATCATTTGATTTTGGCTTATGAAACAAGAGCAGAGGAACAGTTTTATGGTTTTGGTGAGCAGTTTTCTTATTCTACACTGAAGGGTCAAAAGGTACCTATTCTTGTAAGGTACAGATACAATGTTGATATATAAAATCATCCCCCGATAATAAACAACCTACTTCTTTAAATAGAGAAACTGGTTTAGGTAAAGGAAATCCAAAAGTAAGTTAAATCTAAATATATATATATATATATATGAAATGTTTGTATGCTCATTGACCCTTTCTGCTCGATAAACTAGTCCGGCTCAATTAAAGATTCTGCTCTAAGTATTTTCAATGTGGGGACAGACTACTTTGCAACATATGCATCCATTCCACACTATATTTCTAGTGATATACGTTCTCTTTGTATTGAAAATTCGGAATACATGAGCTTTGATCTTACAGAACCGGAGTGTGTTCTGATTCGCATTGAATCCGACAAGATGAAGGGTAAAAAAAAAAAATACCATAAAGTGATACAATGAAAACCGACATATCTCTCTGTCTTGTAACTTAGGTCGTATTTTTGACGGAAAAACCATGCTCGATCTCATGACAGAGTATACCTCCTTTGCCGGAAGAATGCTTCCACTTCCCGACTGGGTCTCTGAGGGTGTGATTGTGGGTGTTCACGGAGGAAAACAAAGAGTACAGGATACATTGACACAACTCAAGAACCACAACATTCCTGTCGCCGCCATGCTGGTAGAAGATTGGACGGGTGAGTATCTCCAAACTACGGAAAAGGGAGATAAGTTTTCGCGGCAATGGTGGAACTGGGAAAATGACGAGGACACCTATCCATCTTGGCCAACCTTTGTGGATGAGATAAGAAAGGAGACCCGTGTCATGACCTATATCAACCCGTTTCTTTCAGACGTCAGTCTCAAATCGAGGTTTCAGAAAAATCTGTTTGTGGAGGCAAGAGAAATGGGCTATCTTGTGAAGGGAACAGAAAAGTACTTGCCCATCCAAATAGGGCTTGGCATAGAGGTGGGTCTTTTGGATCTTACAAATCCAGAGACGAGAGCTTGGTTTAAAGAAATTTTAAAAAAGCAAGTCTGGAATTCGGATATTTCGGGTATGGGATACATATATATATATAGAAAATCAATATCTTCATCTACTCATTCCATATAGGTATGATGGTGGATTTTGGCGAGTATTTACCATGCGATCCAAATGTAGTCGCGCTTCATTCAGGCGAATCTGCATCGACTTATCACAACATGTATCCCGAAGATTGGGCACAGCTACACAGAGAAGTGATGATTGAGCTTGGCAAAGAACAGGATGTCGTATGTTTCTTCCGATCGGGGTATATACATTCACCCGGTCATATGAACCTCTTTTGGTCTGGTGATCAAAATATAAGCTGGGACCAGAACTATGGCCTGAGGAGTGTTGTAAGTGAGAAAAAGAAAAGAAAAAGATGCTCCTATAGAGATGCTAAAGTCCCCCTTTTTTTTTTCTTATAGGTGAATGGTATGCTCTCTGCTGGCTTCTCAGGTTTCTCAGTAACACATTGTGATATTGGAGGCACCAATGTGCTAGTGAGTAGTATTCCTGGGGTTAGAGTGTCTCGAACAAAAGAACTTTTACTTAGGTGGATGGAACTTGCCGCTTTTACTGCTGCATTTAGAACAACGGATGGTTTGATGCCATCAGCTAATGCACAATACTATGATGACGAAGGTATTCTTTTTTTTTTGTTTGTTTGTTTAAAAAAAGCTTATTTTTACTAAATTAGCCCTTCACTTTTAAAAAAAAATAGCCTCCTTTAATCATTTGGGCCATACAGCAAACATATTTGTAAAACTTACCGGATATAGAAAGAAAGCATTAAAAGAAGCATACGAGAAAGGCTGGCCACTCATTCGTCATCTTGTCTTATACTATCCTTATGATAAGACAGTTCAAGAGCATTCTAGCCATCAGTTCATGCTTGGAAGCTCCTTATTGGTGGCTCCGTCTCTTTTATCCATGGCCGCCAGTGTTCGCGTATACTTTCCCAAAGATGCTCATAAAATAACCTGGCGTCATATTTGGACCGGTAAACATTATCCTGCTGATGGTACACATTGCATTGTTTCCGCACCTATTGGTCAGCCTGCCGTTTTTGTGAAGGAACCGAGAGATGATGATGGACTTTTAAATGAACTTTTGGATTATACTACCTCTTATTGTCAAAACAAAAATTAAAATATGAAATTGGTGAATACCGTTCTTTATTTTAAAAATATATAAAACGATGTCTATACTTTATATAAACGGTTTATATCGTTCTTTTTTTATAAGTACATAGTATTGTGACTAAAAAAAAAAAAGATTAATTGAACCCTGTTTACATCTTCATTTGTTATCCAAGCTTTCATGATCACTGATACTCATACAAAAATTGATGGAGAAAATATTCTCTTTAATGGTCGATAAAAATATAAATCATGACCTATTCGTTCTCTTTAAAGCTGTAAAACATTAATAAAAACAAAAAAAACTCTTTTTAACAATGGCAAAAATTTTTTCTTTCGAATGGTGTTATTTTTATTGTCTTACAATAGTTCTTTCACGAGAAAAGTATAAAAAGGGAGGGGAGAAGTTAAATGAATATGACTCTAGCTATGAGATACGACGTCTTTTACTATTTGGATACTCTATTTTGCTCTCTGAATCTGTATCAGGTTCAATTGAACTGCAAACTATAAATTTAATGTCACTATTAGAAGCACTGTTTAAAAATAACAAGGTAAACTAACTCACTTGAACTTGAGCGCTCCACAGATATAACAAGATATATTTTATCAAACAGTTCGCCAGAATCTCGATATTTAGTCAAGGCATTTGCAGAATATTTCTTATTGTTGATACTGGTCTCGCTTGCTTCTTTTAATGTCTTGAACTACCACACATTATCGCTATCCTTGGACACATCCACTATGTCGACTGGTCGACCAACCGAAAAAGCAGTATTTTCTTGTGGGGTAGTCCACTCCAAATTGATAGCTCGGTTATCATGTTTGATCTCATTCATGTGGTTAACAAATGTACGGCTATTGTGATCATCATTTGTAACGAAGGTTGATGCCACCAGTCGATGTACGCCAATATACGGGTCACCAAAATGGGCAACGATATACCCATTTTTAAAAGACATTTCCACGAACTCTCCTTTCATTTTGGCACGTCCATAGTTGGAAACAGTTAAACACGTAAGACTTGGTCCTTGAAAGCGCAAAAGTCCTTGGAATGGGACCTCCCATCGTTCCCTAGGAGTATTATTTAGTTCATCGAGTCCAAGTACCTCTTGAAGAAGCATATTAACCAAAGCAGTGGTATCTGCAGTTCGAATAACTTCTGATTTCTTCACTAATGATAAATGGTCAAGTAGAGTTCCACCTTCAGCACCACGACTCCGATGCACGACTTTACCCTGAGGTATCTCCCCTTTAAAGACAGTCCAAACCAGGCGATGAAGAGTGTATTGGACATGATTCAAAGCAGATATAGGACTGTATAATGGGTGAGGTGGTTGCTTGAACATAATTCGGAAACATATAAACACTCTTGTCTATGAGACCTAATAAGCCTATCTTTATTTGGATTAACAAATGTATACTAATCTTTAGTCCTTCTTCTTAAATTGGAGAATTGAGTATTATTTTAACTGTCTTTATTAGTGTTGACTTATATCGATCCCTTGGCAATCTAGAGTCACTGTATCTATTTGTTATTTCTTTCTATTTGATTATTTATACTAAATTCCAGGGCATGTCCAAACCGGGTAGTACTTATTACAATCCGGCAAACCTTGCTCTATTTTATTAACTACATAAATCAATAACCAGCGCCACAACATCTATTATCCCTATCCGAAAAGTCGATTTACTAGAGTCTTTCCGATCTATTTTAGAACTTGGTCCGAAGGTTAGCAAATCCTACTTAAGCCTATTTTTATATCAAATCCGACCTTAATTATCACATTGAACTGTTAAAATGTAATGATAAGTGAACCTGATGGAGTTATAATTTCCTATTGGCGTTTTCGCTTGTGTTAGTTTTTTGTTTGATTCTGTATCTAGAAGTTTTTAGAAAGATTTATACTTGTATTACAAAAAAAATACACTACAGTTTGACCCCGGTATCGGAATGGTGCATTATGGACCAAAATATATTCTATATTCGAGTTTCGAAATGCTATGCACGTATTTCATTGGGCAACCGATGTTTTTCATCAAAAAGACAGTGACAAAAGACCACCAAAAGTATTCCGATATCGAGGTTCTTCCATCAAACAGTATTCCGATATCGGTGTTCAACTGTATTTCAAAACTTGATACATGATCCCCCCCCCCTCCACCTTCTCCTCTATTCTCCATTACTAGCATTAGACTTATCTTTAGTGTGTGATAGTTATATTTTATTAAATTATCATTATTAAGTTCAACGTAATATCAAAAAAAAGAGGACCAAGAGCCATTAGGTATATAAAATTTAAAAAAAAAAGAAATACACACAATACTTAAAAGAAGGGTAGTCGGATATAGGTATTGTTTTCGTTGTAGATGAGAGCGGCTAATGCATACCATGCCGCCATGCCAAGCGCAAAAGAGAACCAGCCTCCTGCCTTTGTTGCAGCGACACTTCCAGAGAAGGAACCGATAGCACTAAAGAGATATGCCATAAAAGTACAGAACAGAATGAAGCGAACCAATTTGGGTTGTTTTAATGTACCCAAGAAGAAAATCAAAGCAGCAAAACAATAACTAATTTCAACAAGACCCATACAAGCATTCAACTGATCACCGGCCATCTCCATAAATCCAGAACCGGGAATAAACATGATACCGAATGCGAGATAGAAACTGCCAAATGTGAAGAAGGAAGCGGCACTGAAAGTGTCTTTATGAATTACCTGGATGATAGAAGCAACAAACTGTCCCAATGAACCATATGAAAAGGCAATACCGATAGCAACATGAGGGACGTTGGTGATCAATCCAGTGTTGTAAAGACCCATGACGACAGAACTGAGGGCAAAGGAGGCAAAACCAATTGCAACTCCAGTCATTGTCTTTTGAAATTCGATTAATGGGGTGGTGGGTGGAACGGGGTAGAGAGGCTGTGTGGGGACCTCAACCACTTCCATGTTTAAGGATTCATGATGCTGGATTTCAGACTTTTCGAGGTCGTTATTGGACATTTGTTTTAATATATATGTATTTAAGAATTAAAAAAAAAAAGAAATGAATTGATGTGACAAAAATAATCTGCAGATACCTTTATATATACCTTTTTTTTTTTTTCTTAATAATAAATGAAATGGAGGACACAGCCATGGAATTGGAATTTTTTTGATGGGTCAAGTTCCTGAAATTATTGGTTTAATTAGAGTTTTGGAGACAATAAATACATTTGGTCTTATTTGAGGATAAATAAACAACTTCGTGTTCAAGTCGTAAGGTCATGACCTTGTACAATCGGTTATTTTCCTCAAAAAACTACTTTTTTTTTTTACCATATTACACTCTTTAGGAATATTAGGTTTCACTGGGGAAATATTTCTAAAAATTCACAAATATTCCCATAATGTTAATTAAAGACCCTCTTCTTGTTCTCACGAAAAAAAAAAAATGAATCTCAAGATCGACAGTTTTTAAGACTTATTTTAGTATAATTCTCTAAATGTATCAATTGTTAGAATTAGTTATAGTGTGAACCTAAGTAGCTGTCAACAAAATCCACACTAAAGTTTTGACAATAGCAAGGTTTTATTCATGCATAAAAGCTTATTTTTGCTTTAATCAAAATAGATATTAAACAAAAAAGTTTGTATATTGCCTACACTTAAGATTTAGACTTCTTTTTTTTTGGTGTCCCTTACAAAATATGAAAAGCAGTACCCGTAAGGTGATAAAAATAACAAATTTGGTGATTATGCAGAGAAAAAAGGGGTACATATATCTATAAAAGTCACCTCACCCTGCGAAGAAAATGGGCTGTCAAGAAGAATTTATCTTTGTCATCAACATTCCCCACGTTTGTTTCAATAAAAATGCCTTAAAAAGACTTGTTTTGTGCGTTTAAGAGAAAAACATCCAAGAGAGGGGAGACTCTCTCTTTTGTTATACTTAATTTTCCCCACACACAGAGTTTTTAAATTCCAGAAAATGCCTTTGGTGCGGGGAAAACATGTAGTACATACGACCATTTTTATAAAAATTAATGGAAGGAGTGCCTTTTTAGGATCTTATGCTGACGATCACGAGCCAATCAATGTTTCTTCACAAAGCAAAGGTGAATTTCCCAAAGTGAATCTTATTTATTCTTATTTGTGCAATTGACCCTAAAGAGGCTATCTTGTAAAGGGGTCTGCCTCTTTTGATCGTTCTCCATTTTGATGGATCGATGTGAATTTCTGATTAAATAAGTTTTTATACAAAACATCCCAGGCTTTTCTCGTTGACAATCTGACATTTAAAAAAACAGGGCTCTTTTCATATACATATCAAGATTAAGTGTTACCATGTTTATTTTTATTACAATGCTTTGTACGGCACCTTAATTATACCGGTCTCCGTTAAGGAAAAGTACAATTAAAAAGTGCATTCTCTTGGTATTTCCCTTTCACAAAATATTAATAGTAGGAATAGTAATAAATAATCAAGATGGTAGTTTTGTTTTCTAATGGATCCATTGTACATTGTGCTTTAAAATAATAAGAAAAGTAATAAAAAGGTATGTATATATGTATATATGTATGTGTGTGGGTGCGTGTTTTTTTTTGTTTGTTTGTTTATGATTTTGCAAGTCTTCTCTTAACAAATCCCTTTACATTCTCATGTCCCCTAAAAGAAGAAACTGTCAGAATAGTTCATTGTCCCCCCTTTTTTACTGTAACACACTTACTCTTCCTTAATAACCATAGTACGTTTTTTAGGGTTAGACCAGAGTAAGACGTTAAGATCCTTGGCATACTTTTCAGCAGCATCAAAATCAGATTGCATGTTAAATTCGTGATAAAGATAGGCTACAGAACAATGATATAAGTTTAGTCAATCCTGTGATGGTGTGTGTACACATTTATATATTATATATATGAATAAGCATTCACTTACATGCTGTAGGTTTTAGACGGTTTCTTTCCATTTCCCATAAACGGATTTGATCTATAACAGTTAACGGCAACACTGGTATCTATGAATAGTATAATCACAATAATAAGATATAAGATGATAAAAGTAAATACAATTACAATACCTTCTTTCGCATCTGAATATGGGCATGGGATTGCATGTAATAAATTATCTGTATTACTTGAGTCAGTAAAAAAAAAGACTAGATCATGTAATCCAACGTGTATCATCTTTGTCATACCTGTTCAGCTGTGATTCCCTTCAACAAGGCATTTCTAATGCTATCTCTTGTTATCACGCCAGTTACCATGTTTCTGAAGCGTGACTGCAACTGGACAAATAAATTCAATACTGCAATTTGCAATGGGGAATCTATAAGCCATGTTTAGTAAGTAAAGAGTAATGACCCGGGGAAACGGGGTTTACCTGTGTAAGCATAGAGTCGGTAATTGGTTTCGAGAACCACAAAACCTTGTTCCACTTGTTCGTCTGTGGTGGTTTCTGCGGAATTCTGTTCAGTGATGCCATTCTTTACAACTGTGCCAGCAAGAGCAGCATTTCCAGAGGTTAATGTTGTAGCTAATCGCGTTGGGTAATATCTTTTGGATAGTTTCTGTATACATTTTATGTAAAATATAGGATGTGAATAAAACTGTAGCTAATAACAGCTCAACCATACATGCTTTACCTTTCTTTGATATACAATTCCGTAGTCACGTAAATCTTCCAACATTTGCAGTTGAGTTTGGGTCAAGGTCTCTGTAGAGTAACTCTAAATAAGCCGTAAATACACATTATAGCCCAGCTGGTTGAATAGTAATGATAATATACCTCTCCTAATTCTAATGATCCCAATTGAAAAAGAAAGTTTAAAACTTCAACAAGATCCATTTGTAATACCTAATAGCTCAATATACATATTAACCGATCCGTTACTTTCACTATTCAAGTCAGCTTCTAACCTCTGCCATGTCCAAATATTGTAATAAAAATGCCCACACTTGAGTATTGACATCCTGCAAAAGGAATTGAAAGCCTTTATTTGTGATCTGTAACTGCCCGGGATTTTCATTACTAAATAAATAAATAAATAAATAAATAAACAAAAACCATGTCAATTACATCAAGCCACCGTATATATTAGACCATTCCATTACCTGTCTTGCATAAGCTTACTGCGCTGCAAAAGGTTCAAGACACCTCGACTTGGTTTTTTGGTGAGTGACGTGCCCACCATGTAGTGAAGAATGGCTTCCCATTGGGTGGTGGCATAATGATCCAAGAAGGCGATATCAACAGGGTGTTTATCGAGTTTATTGATGGGTAGCCCAAACGACTGCTGTTGACCTCTAAACCACATTTATTAAAACCATCAATGTTTTTTCTCGTTTTCCTGTTTTCTGTTTACCCTCCAGTGAGTCCATTTTGAAATTCACGTCGAAAGACATCGTTTAATATTAAAACTTCTTTTTTCTGTTCTAAAATTCGAAGTCGTGACAGTTTTAAAAGTGCTTCAGTCAACTTTCTAAAATACGTCGAGCCAATGAATACTTCAAACGTTTTATTCCCAATCCTTTTTCTTACTTTTGTCCATCCTTATTCACCCAGGAATTGATATCGTGAATGGACATTGCCTTCTCCACGTAGAGTAAACTCATAACAATGTGCCTTCCAATGCTGGGCAATAATCTGTAATAAAAATAGATTCAGAGTTAAATAAGGCTTTAAAACATACTGACAAAAGGATATACCTAAAAATGGCCAAACAGGTTGCTGGTTTTTCGAAAAGACGCATAAAAGTAAGCGTCGGTAGAGTTTCAAGATACTCATAAATGTTGGTCTTGAAATTGTCTACGGACATGATGCTTTACTAGATACGCAACAAAAAAAAGAAAAACATTGTTTTATTCGCGCTAAATTTAAGCTCACAAAGTCGCTCATATCAGTCACATTGAACACGTGATATATCAAGTTGTGTATGTGTGTGGGGTAATAAGCAGCAGAATGTATAAAATATGAATGATTTTACCAGATTCAACACCAGAAGGATACAAGGATTTAAAGTAGGACATCATTACATCCAGTTATTACCTGTTGATTCTCAATGCATACATGATGATATTCTTGTAGAAAAGCTGATCCACTGTCCCAGGTAAATACTACAAATAATATAGTAAAGCAAAAATAGGTATTTACCATCACTTTCAAAAGTAGCTTTTATTCATTGATCAAAAACAAAATAGAATTATATTATTTGTTTGTTTATTTTAGTATTTATTAAAGGACAACAACACGGTTTATTATGGATACATGTACAATGAAATAATACAACAAGAAATAAATAGAGTTGATATATAAAATTGTTAATAGCTACAGTTTTGAGCCATTTTCACTTTTGTTTTGTTGTTGCAGAAAAAAAAAAGATGATAAAGATGATATAAACACATCAAAACCAAGTAACTTTTCTTCCATTATTGATTTGGATTTCATCC
>VCJG01000271.1:0-14353 GCA_024140375.1 Backusella westeae | reverse complement strand
AAAGCTTCTGACCTTTTAGGTTGTGGATGCAAACTTGCTTATTTATTTATTTATTTATTTTTTTTACATAACCTTTCAAATAATTTTTTTTTTTAATAAATCGTGATTAAAAAAAGTGAGAAACCACCCCCAAAGCACCCGGAAAATAATTATTCCGTGGAATTACAAACCCCGCTTCCGCACTTTTTACTAAACTCTAAGGGAAATTTTCGTCAAGGGTAAAACCTGCTCAATATGATTGGTGTGCAAAGAAAGCTCCCCTTTATGTAAGCAGCTTTTATTTTCAAATGTCATGTCCCCCATCATAAAAGGCAAGCAGGTTTTCTTTTTCATATGATACATAAGTAGTTTTGTAGCATTTTTTATTCATTTTATACAAAAAGGTATTAACGGGAAAACGTTTCTATATAGACAATTAGTTCTTGACTTCGCCTTCGGTAGCAGGAGTGGTGGATTCAGTAGTGCTGCTGGCCATCTGCCAGGCAGGAATACCGGCACGGTTACTGGAGTTGAGTGTGGCAGAAAGACGGGAAGAGATATTGTCAGCAGAGAAGGGAGCAGCGGGTGTGGTGGTAGTGGAGGAAGGTGTGGTGGGTGTGGTGGGTGTGGCAGCGGGAGCCTCGGAGGTTGGACCACGACGACTCAACATGAGAGACTTGAGAGACTTCATTTCATTTTGAAGATCTGTCAAGACGGATGTTTGTGCGGTCTTATTGCTTTCCAAAGACTAAATTTAAGGTTATTAGTTATATTTTTCTACTTTTGGGGTGCGATGGTTCCTGGGAATTATTGTTTTACCTTGGGCACTGAAAGCTTCAATGCTTCAATGTCGTTCTTTAAGCTCTTAAAGTCCTCGTCTCTTTGAGTGTCGCTCTTCTTGAGATCTGTAATGACGGTATCAAGTGCCTCTAATGATTCTTCAACCTTCTTGGATTGAGAGGTGACTGTGGTGAGTGCAGTGTTGGTTTGTTCTTTGATATCCTTTAAAGAATCCTCGACTATTGTCATTGTTAGCGTCATATTCCACCATCCCCAATCATATTATATATCTTACCAGCTTGGAATTGAGCATCCAACTTGTCCTTGTCTTCTTCCATTTCTTTCTGGGTGGGAACCTTGAACCAAGGACCGAAAAGACGCTAAATAGAGAAAACACATAAGTCTCTATATTTGTTTATCTCGCACCCCCTTAAGCGCCAATCCCCCTTTTTTTGTTGCTTTGTTTTACCTTGGCCAACTTCCAAACACCGTAACCAAAACCACCAGCCAAAACAGCTGCGATAAAAACGTCTCTCCAGTCATAAGCGGGTCTAGGAGGAAGAGGTGGAGGAGCAGTCATGACACCACCACCAGGTTGCTGTTGTACAATGGCTCCTGCAGTAGTGGCAACGGCAGAGCTACCACCGCCTGATGACTTTCCATTGGCTCTTGCCATGGCCTCTTCAATCTCCTCTGCTGTCATACCTTTAGATTCCAAAAACGACACCTTCTTTGCCAAGGCGGCACTCTGTACTTTGGGATCGTTTAAGAAGGAAAGGGCTGACTGGATAAGATCTTCACGCATGACTAATAAGTTAAACAAGTGTTGTAAAAAGAAAAAACAATAATAATAATACTATTTATTCCTTATTTAATTATGGAGATATTTGCTTACAAAATAAAATAGAATCATGTGAATTTTCAAGTCACAGATCAAACTCAAAATTGGGATCCATTCATTAGTAAAAGAATGTCCTGGGAAAATGTTTAGATTATCCAATAACAACCATTCTCTTCTTCTTCTTCGTCTTCTTCTTCTTGTTCTTCATTGTTTCATGTACCATAACGTTCATCTGACTGCCGTTTAAAAGAGTTATTTATACAGCAATTATATATCGTTTTTATTACAATGCTTACTGTGCATAATAAGAGTGGCAATTTCAATATCGAGGTTCTTTCCTAATATAAATTCGGTTTGATGCATTGACAGATCAATATGGCTGAATTTTTGACGTGAGCCAACATCACTGCAGATCACATGGGTACCATGACACAGAAAACTATCAAACTTCTGGATCTGGAAATACTGCTTTGTGAGAAAATAATATATATGATTTAAAAAGGATATGATCAGGATATCAGTTTTTTAATTTTCTGCTGTATCGCTTTATAAAGTTATAAAAAATATACATATTACTTTGAAATACTAAACGAAAATAATAACACTATTTTTGTATCAACTAAACCTAAAGTAATATTTATAATCGCATTGATCTTAAAATTCAGTTTCTTTATATCGATATGAAAAAAAGCAATTGCTTGAGTTTATTAAAATCGTACAAAGGTGGATTTGGTTTATTTAATGCATTTAAACACAATGAATACAAAAGTACTTTATAAAATTGATAGACCTTTTACATTCCGTACTGTCATCGTTATTTTCATTTTGTATAGTAGGATAAATCCAAGACCTTTGAGATTTGTAATAATGTCATTTAGTTGCAGCAACTGAACTTACATAGTTATCATCCAAGTCATCATCTTTTTCATTGTTGAAGCAATGTCTATCCAAAAAAGCGCCATATTTTGCATCTCTGACTAGCATCCATCTCATACCACAAAGCCTTATAAAAGGTTAACTGTCTGTGACATGAGAACTACATCTCTTCAGCAGAGGGTAAAAATAAAATAAAATTGCAGACCATCTATATCCCACTATAAGGTGTTACTAACTTAAATCCTGGGGACGTGAAAACCATTTCACATAAAGCAGAGCAGACCACAGTGGCGGTAGATTGCTGTCAATAAGAGCATAAAAATATTCATAAAAACGATAAAATAGAGTTCATGTTTGGGTAAATAAAGCAATTTCCTTTCCCCAAGAAAAAAAAAGAGGAAAAGAGAGTTAAGTAAAAATGGCGGTGTCAGTTAGTACGTTAGTCTGGAGAACAAATGCATTGTGGATTATCTTATAAAAAGGTAATTCTAGTCGACACATAAAATCATACAATCTTAAAATCATTACAAAGAAGATAGAAATCGCAATAATGTTTGAATAAAATAATCTTGGAAAATATTATAATTATGTATTTTATTTTTATGATATCTTTACATAGTGGTTAACATTAATGAAGTTAATAAGAAAGAAATATATTTATATGAATATGTATATCACCTTTGACTACGTTTGAAATACAAGATCAGTAAAAAAAAAAAGGAAGTGAAATAATTACTGTATTTCCGGGAGAAATTTATTTCAAACTCGAATTAAACAAGTATTGTCTATGATAAATTACCTCTTTCTTTGCCAAATTTGTATATATTCTCTTGCTTTTGGATTGCTGTTTAATGTATTGGAGTCATCCCATATATTGATCAATGGTTGCAATAAATAAATACGAAATGCGATGATTTAGTTTTGTGCCTAGAAATAAGCGGAAATCCAAACCTTAAAGTGCGCATTGTGGGTTAAACAAATAACGCATGTCCTTATAAAAAATGCACTTGTTATGTCTCATCATTTCGTCGAGCATCCTTTTCGCAATACGTAATTATATCATTGTTTATTTTCAATTTTATTTTTACAGAATAGCTTATTTTTTATCACTTCGAAATGGAACACTGCAAGAAAAAGCCTGGGAAAAGTAATAATAAAGAGTCCGCTGTCAACTTAAACCTTATTTGCAAGTGCTGTGCTCTTCATCTTTTTTCTTGAAAACTATATACATAATACGGATTTAAAATCAGATACTATTATAAACCAAAGCAAGTATCTATAGACTCATTTAAATTGAATCAGTGAAAAGAACTAGTCATATTTTATATATTATCGAGTTTAATGATAAGTGATCCCTTTTTTTAAGAAAAAGAAAAGCCTAAAATCAATCCAGAACACAATTTGATTATAAAAGGAACCTTGTTCGAAGAAAATGCTGACCGCTATTACAATCTTGTTTTTATTGAAAACTTGCAGAATAAGAAGAATGCTCCCTTTTAAAAGCCCTCTAGTTTTGTACTAAATATAACACTTTTAGTGGATTACACCAAGCCTAATAAAGTCAGTGTTTTTCCAATGGTAGATCTTTTATCAAAATCAAGGCCACATTTGAATTTGATAGCACTATTCATCTATCATTGAAAGGATAGTCTAGTGACGTGGTGGCACCTCGAGTTGACTCATATGACTCTAATTATGGCAATTTCTGATTGTTATAAATATAAATAAATAGTAGAAATGGCAACAGGTCTGAGGCTAAAAACACTAGAAAAGTAGTAAAGCTTATAGTTCCTACTTTAGTTTAAATTTTTACAATTCTCGCACCAAAAAAAAAGTTACTATTTGTTGTCATTTATTTGATGAGAACTGTATTTCTTATATCATGATATACAGATAATCCTATTACTAATCGAAGTTTTCCTTGGATTACCGCACGATTACTAATATTTTTAGAAAGGATTACAGGATTTTCAAAGCCTTATATCACAACATGCGGTGATAATAGTTGAGGTATTCATATTCTCTAACATTCTTCTCTTTCATGGGTTTTGATCGAAATAAATTCGTCATAAGCCCCCTCTTTGGCTTATATTATAAATCCCTTGGAAGTTTAGACATCATTTACTTATTTAATGAAGGAAGTCCGATATTCAGTTCAGTAAAATATTTTAAGCCAAAAGGAAGGTGTCCATTTTTATACATAGCCGAATCAAATTGACCAGTAAAAAACTGCCAAAAAACGTTTTCAAATAGACATCATCTCTCCTATTATTTTTTAAATAAAATTCTCGCGCTAAACATGTCCGTAAAAATACAAACTTTAACTTATCGTGTGTTTAGGAGAAATAAAAATATTATTCACTCGGCAAAACAAAATCTAATTATTTTATAAACTTGACATTATTACAAAACAGTTGATAAAAAAAAAATACCTGATAACAAAATCTAATAAGGTTTTAATAAAAAGTGAATATCACTTTAGTTGAAACAAGAAAAGCTTAAAAAAAACCCCAATTTCCATGAGGTGAAAAAGACATTTGCAATAGTTTGAAATACCAATCAAGTAAGCATCACAATTGTAGCACAGGAATTCACTAATTCTGTCGATTTTTTTTTATTGATCCCACGGCAGTTGCTCTAATACGTAGGTATAAGTATCGGTGGCATCTTCATAAGTAATAATACTGGCAAAGCCAAAACTGATCAGAGGTAGTGATATTGAAACTCTTGATCCTAATTTTTTATTATTTTCTTAGTATTATATTATATAAACTACTAATACTAATACATTTTGTATAAATGTTCATGTATGATACATAGAAATTATTCTAGAGAGCAATAGGTAAAATCGCCATCAAGCAAAAATGACTTGACTTTTATGATCTATAAATAGTCATCTTGTGAAAATGATAATCATTTAGTTTTATTTTAAGAACTATGATATTGCTATTCAACATGTTCAAAATAAAGAGAGTGGCAACGATCAACAGGATAAAAAAAAAAAGGATTCGTTCTTTTAAAAATGAAAAAATGAAACCAGGTAACCCTTTTCGGATAAAAAAACAGGCTCTAGTTGTGACGGTCACAAGGTTTGGCAGAAACATAAAATCAAGTTGATTTGCATTATATTTCTCTTTTTCTTTTTCTTTTATTCCCAAACTATATATTTACTATTTGTTTGTTTGTTTCCTTCATTCTCCCCTTTTATTACATTTTGAAATAAATAAATATACACACTATTAAAGGGACTTGATGGGAGCTAACAGCAGTAGAGAAGAGTCGAGTAACCGGAAATACCGACGAAAACTACACTCACTTAAACCATTTAAATCAATAGAGGATGACCATGATGTATATTCTCCACCAACCAACCACCATCATCCTACAGTAAATCTTGTTCGACATCAAGTCGTTTTATCAGATCATGTGCCACCCATGTCTTCTTTATCACAAGCCATTACTATCCCCATCCGTAAATCTTCCTGGCGAAGAGGTAGCAATAATGTAATGAAAAGGCAGGTCGACAATGCAAGCACAGCCTCATCGTATTGCCCGACCGATGAAGATGATGACGATTTTTCAACACGTACATCGCCGCGTACATCTGCTGGATCAGATGCAGGAGGTTTTTTTAAAATAGATGAAGCTTCATCAGTGGAAAGTCATGGTAAAAGACATTATTCACCAAATCACTTGAAGGAGGATCTCGATATCGTATTTGAATCTAAATATGCGAATACAAAACAACAAACAAAGAAGCCACCTAAACCATTCTGGGTTTATAATAATGGAGACGAAAAAGAGTATGACAGGTAAGAAAACAAGGTGATGCGGACAGCGAAAAGACGTTTCTAGGTTATATTAACCTTTTACTTTCTTTTGTTGAAACAAACAAACATATTGTATATATAAACAGACAACTACGGCAGGTAAAGAGATTTTATAATTTAATTTAATTTAGTATTTGTAATATGTGTATATAAATATATGAATATAAAAGTATAAGAAGAGGGGTCCCAGATCTACTATTGTTTACATATTTACATTTTACTTTATTTTTTCTTTTTTTTCTTTTACGTCATGTAGCATTATGTTTTAAAACAAATACTGAATGGAAATTTACATGTCCCCATCATCAGCCAAGAAAATTTAGTTGTACTAGACTCAGCATGTGGGGCGGGATTTTGGGCTATGGATATCGCTCAAGAATTACCTAATGCGACAGTAATAGGTCTAGATGCATTTACAGATGACTATAAGCGGTTCATGCATGCAAATACGAAAAATATGACCTTTCAGAAAGGCGACATTACAACATCTTTACATTTCCCGGATAACTCGATTGATATCATTTATCAGCGTGATACAACGTCACTTATGCCTCATGAAGCCTGGCCACAACTTTTGCGTGAGTTTAAACGAATTACCAAACCCGGAGGCTACGTAGAATTAGTTGAATATGGTACACTTTTTTTAAAATGGATAATGTAAACAAACAAATTTTTACTGATTTCCCTTTTTTAAAAAGATTTTGAGGTAAAGAATCCAGGCCCAGTGTTGGCGTTGGTCAACGAATGGTATAAGATTGCATCAAGTTCAATTGGTGTTGATTCGGCTGAGCCAAGTGTACTGGAGGGCTTGCTTATCCAGGCCGGGTTTGAACAGGTCACAACAAAAACAATCTCTATACCCGTAGGCGAATGGCCTAAAGATCCAGGTATGATACAAAAAGAAAAATAAATAAAATTTATATTAATGTATGCATTAGCGGAGAAAGAAAAGGGATTCCTTTATAAGCAGGTTGTCCAAGCTTTATTTAAATCAATGAAGCTTTGGTGGATTGCAGAATTGGGTGTTTCCGAAAGAGAATATGATAAAGTTACATCAGCAGCATTGGATGAGTTTGAAGAACAACGTTGCTCTTTGGATTGGACAGTAATAATTGCACGAAAACCCGCCAATACTGAATCTTGAAAAAGAAAAATAACTTTATTTTAAAGTTCTCTCTTACCTTGTACTTAACCAAGCCCCCTGCCTCCAAGCCCTCAATGTAGAATATTTTAGGAACAAAAAAAAAAACTCAATACTCTATTCATACATATGTTTAAATAATTTAATGTAGAATTCTTTAATAAAATAAGTCAAAACAGCATATTTATTTCATAAACAGAACTTTAAATGCCTTTTTCACTTTCTTTTTTCTTTCCTTACTAAATATGAAACTTGTGAATTAAAAAGGGTTTTTGTTACAGATGCATGTTTGTTTTGAGTGTGCTAAACTCTATAAAGAACACGAAAATAGCTTTCAAATTCATCAAAAAGAAAAAGTTTTTGTCATGGGAAATCAGTTGCCCAGTTGGCTCCTTTTTTTTTTTGTTTGATGAAAACCCAACAAACAGTTTTTTGTCGGAACTTTAAATAAACCAAGCAAATATCGACACAACTCATTCTTCTAAACTTGAAAGCATTTTTTACTTGCTTTTTTTTTTAAATTCACCTTTTTCTCTTTTTCTGATTAAGAAGAAATGTCTACACCTGAAGAGCAGGCTAGAAAAGCCAAATTACTAGCAGCTAGAAAAAAGGTAAAAAGTGTTTTTGCTATTGTACAATAATAACTAAAGCTTAACATACCTCTTAGTTAAAAAAATTCCAAGATAAGAACGAAAAGGTTCAGACGCCAGAGCCAAAGGAAGAGACTGAAAACACAAAAGAAGCTACTTCAGCTGAGACAAAAGATGAGCCAAAGACGGATATAATTGAAGAACAATCCAACAACACTAAAGTTGAAAGTGAAAAGGTAAATATTACGCGCTTTTCTTTTTTTAACTGATAGAGACCATAAGTCAAAGAGAAAATATTCACCTGTTTACTCATAGTCGGAAGAACTAAACACTGAATCACCAAAAGCTAAGGATTTGGAACACTATCAATCCAAAATAGACTCACTTGAATCGCAAACCTCCAAGCTTGAAAAGGACAAACAATCATTGACCGAGCAGTTGGACAACCTCAAAAAAGAGCATACACGCCAATTGGAAAACAATGAATCCGACTTTAAAAAGAAGCGTGAAGAGCTACAGACCAAGTTGGATGAGCATGTAACAACTTCCAAGTCTTTGGAGCAGAAAATGGATGATTTGCAAAAAGCCCTTCAATCAGAGCGTGACAAGGCTGACACATTGCAGACTAAAATTCAAGAGCTTGATGATTTAAAACAAAAAGATGGTGACGAGTTTAATGCATCCAAAACAAAGTTGGAGAAAGAAATGGGTGACATAAAAGCAAAGCTGGAGAAAGAACGCGCCAAGGGTGATGAATGGCAGGAGAAGGTACAGCAATTAGAAAAGGTGCGAGACGAGCATCAGTCCTCAAGCTCATCATTGCAATCTGAATTGGAAGCTGCAAAAAACGAACTTCAATCTACTCGTACCGAAGCAAACGACTTGCAATCGAAACTTGAAAACTTGGACGCTTTGAAAAATAAAGACGAGGTGACTCACAAAGAGAATATCGCCAAATTGGAGGACGAGTTATCAGGTCTCAGGCACAATCTTGAAGAAGAAAAAACTAGGGCGGATGATTTGCAATCCAAATTATCGGAAATCGATCAGCTGAAAAAGAATCTGACAGAACAGGAAGCAGAACTGTCCACCACAAATTCAAATTTGGAAGAGGCCCGTAATCAGGTGAAGGAAGCGCAATCCAAGATAGACGAATTGGAAGAGAAATTAAATAGCGGTGCCCAGTCCAGTGCTGATCTTGAAAAGAGCTTGAGTGACGCCAAAAAGGAGAGAAAGAAGGAGACGGATAAAGCAAATAAGCTTACCAAAGAATTGAAGCAACAGATTGACGAGCAGAAATCAATTACAAGTTCTCTTGAAAAGGAATTGGCAACCACAAAAGAGTTCCTGGAGAGTCAGGGTAATGAATCAAGGGACGCTATGCAGAAGAAATCCACAGAGCTTGACGCTTTGAAATCAGAGCATGAATCAACCATGGCTGACTTGAAGGAGAAACACAAGGTCGAGCGAGACTCATTGCAATCCAAAATAGACGAGCTGGATAAACTGAACGATAAAGTGGCTGAACACGAATCAAATGCTTCTAAATTGGACGAAAAGCTATCTGTCGCCAAGTCGGATCTTGAAGCCGAACGCACCAAGGCTGAAGAACTCATGGCTCAAATTGCTCAACTTGAGAAATTAAAAGATCAAGTGACTGAACATAAACAAAACGCATCTGACCTGGACAACAAACTCGAGGCTGCTAAAATTGACTTGGATTCCGAGCGTACAAAGTCTGCCGAATTACAATCCCAGATTGTTGAACTGGAAAAGCTGAAGGATCAAGTGACTGAGCACAAAGGAAAGGCATCTGGACTTCAAGACAAATTATCAGAGGCGAAAAAGAACTTGGAGTCAGAGCGCAAGAAGGCCGATGAATTGCAGAGCAAGATTGAGAGTCTAGATAAATTCAAGAAGGACGACAAAGAAGCTCATTTGGCCCAGGTGGCTGAATTCGAAAAGGAGGCGGCATCTATTAAAGAGTCTCTTCAAGAAGAACGCACAAAGGCTGACGGTTTACAAACACAAATTGAAGAACTCAACAAGCTCAACGACTCCTCTGCTAAGAATGCCGATGACCTCCAGACCAAATTAAGCTCACTTCAAGACGAATTGAAGACTGAGCGTGAAAAGGGCGATGAATTGCAGGTGAAATTATCTGATCTAAATGAGCGTAAGATCAAGGAAGCTAGTGAATACGAAGCGTCAACCAAGAAGCTTGAAACAGAATTAACCGGTATAAAGGCAGACCTTGAATCTGAACGTGCAAAGTCAGATGAGCTTCAGTCACAAATCACCGAGCTTGAAAAACTAAAAGGAGAGCTTGCCACGCAGCAGAGTCAAGTCGACAGCTTAACAAATGAGTTGAATGATCTTAGAACCTCAAAAGAAAAAGAAATAGAAGAGCATCTTTCTGGGAAATCTAGTCTGGAAAAGAAGCTGGCCAGCGTACAGGACAACTTAAAGACCGAGAATACCAATACAAAGAAACTCGAAAAAGAACTCAAAAAGCTAAAGTCACTCAAGGAAAAGGAAGCCAATGAATTCACTGACTCCAAGTCAAAGCTTGAATCAGAAATAGCCTCTGTCACCAGCGAACTCGAAGCAGAACGTACCAAGGCAGGTGAACTACAGCTCAAGGTGGAAGAGCTTGAAAAACTCAAAAATGAATTGAAGCAGCATGAAACAGACAAGAACGGCCTTCAGGACGAGTTGACAACCTCAAGAGAAGAGCTGGAGAATGAACGCGGTCAGGTTGCAGATCTACAAAAGAAGTTGGAGGAGCTTGAAGCGCTTAAACAAAAGGAGGCAGAGACTCATACCTCTGATATTGACCAAATCCAAAAGAAGATGTTTGTTCTTAAAGGCAAGCTTCAGACCGAGAAGAAGAAAGCAGACGAATTACAAGAAAAGGTTGCAGAGTTGGATCAATTGAAGTTGCAAGTCGAAGACCATCAAAGCAAGGCTGTCAACCGCGAAGAAGAAATTGCTACTCTTAAAGCTGAATTGGATACTCAACGCAAAAAGGCTGATCAGTTAGAGGAGGTTACCGCCAAACTTGAATCACTAGAGAAAGACCTTTCTAATAAAGAGAGCGATCTTGAATCGGTGAAGAAGCAACTCTCAGAAAAAGAATCCGAACATATTTTGACCAAAAAGGAGCTCGATACACAAACCGAAAAGGCAAAGGAGCTGGATACAATCAAGGAGCAACTCAATCAAAAGGAGGAGGAGCTGAAGCAACTAGATGTAAAGTATCAATTGCAATCGACCGAACTTGAAAATGGCAACCGAACGCTCTCAGATACTGAAACTCAATTAAAAACTACCCAGAACGATTTGAAGGAAGCCCAAGACAAGATATCTACTCTTCAGAAAGAAAATTCTAAACTAGAAAAAGCCATACCTATCTTGAAGCAAGAATTAGAGGAACTGAAGCAAACAAAATCCGAGTTGACAGAGAAGGAAGCACTTGTCAATGAATTAAGCTCAAAGATTGAATTGGCCTCATCAACAAAAAACGAGCTTGAATCCAAAATCTCGTCTCTATCAACTGAAGTCGAAGATCTCAAGAAAACCATTTCGGAGCGCGATGAACAGCTTGCTTTGAACGCTGGCGAGTTTGATCAATTCAAGGTACAAAAGGAGAGCCACGAAAAAGAAGTAGCAGCGCTTTCAAGCCAAAAATCAGATGTCGAAAAGGCCTTATCATCCGAGAAAGAGGAAGCACAGTCCCTTCGTGACGAGATATCCAAGTTGACTGATAAAATAAAAGACCAAGGTGTGCAGCATTCCGAGGAGATGGAATCTATCAAACAAGAATCCGAAAACCTGAAGGAACAGATCAAGAACTTGGAAATGCTCCAAAACCAACTATCCGAAGTCCAAGAACAAACAGAACAGCAGCAGCAGCAGTTGGATGATTATCAGAAGCAGATTTCAGATAAATCCAAAGCCAACCTGGAATTGACCACCCAAATCGCCGAGTTGGAGAGGGAGATCGAAGAGTTTAAAAAGATCACTGATAAGGTTGCCAAGCTTGAAAGTGATCTTACACAGCGTGATGAAGAGATTGAACGCCAAAAGACCGAGTTGACTGGTGCATTAAAGGAAAAGGGTGACATGGAAGGTGAAAGCACAAAGAAGGTGACCAGCCTAACCGAGGAATTAGAAAACTCAAAGAAGCAAATTACTGAGCTCGAAAGCTCACTGGAGTCCCTAAAGAAAGAGCACCATGATTCTGAAGCAGAAAAGACGACCCAGCATTCTCAACGTTTGGAGGAATTGGAGGCCATCATTTCTAAAAAGAACGATAAAATCGAGGAGCTCAAGAAAGCGTCCATGAGCTCTGATGAAGCCAATGTCAAAAAGGAAGAGGAACGCGAATTGGAATCAAGCAAGTTGGAAAAGGAGCTCAAAAAAGTGCGTGGACAGCTCGCTCTTGCAAAGAAACAGAATAGCCAGCAGCTGAAGAGTGTTGAAGCCAAAGTAAAGGAACAAGAAAAAGAATTAGAAGCGAAAAAGAAGGAATTACTCGACCTGAAGGAAGAGCTTAAAAAGACATCCTCATCAGAAGAAACCACTACAACTAGAAACATGCCTTCTGGTGGAAAAATGGGTGACCGAAAGCTTGAGCAGCAATTAACCGAAGCCAATAGACAACTCCACCTAAAAGAGAGGAAGGCAGAGGAGCTACGTAAACAAATCACGAGTCTCGAAGCAGTGGAAAAGAACTATATTCACTTGAAAGAAAACTATGAAAAGAAGGAAACTCAAGCAAAGGAACTGGAAGCCCAAATCGAAAGATTAAAGAAGGAAGCAGATGAAGACTTGGCAGATAAAGTGGCACCAACCGAAAGCGAAACCAAAATCAAACAACTTCGAACCCATATCAGGCAACTCGAAGACGAAAACAAACTACTCAAAACAGAAACTCCTGAAATGGGTGAGTTGAAAAAACAAATGGAAAGACAGTCAGATGCTTTCCACACAATACGTAGTGAACTATCTATTCAACGTAAACGTCAATTTGATTCAGAATCCAAGCTTGAAAAGGAGAAGAGTGGTGTCGAACGAGAAAAGAAGGAACTTGAAATCAATATTCAACGTCTACGCAAGGAGTATGAGGAGCACCTCGAGAAAATTTGGGAGGAGTATGAATCCATGAAATTGCATCACGAAGAAAACCTGTCTCTTGGCCGATCTGCTTTGGATGCTGCTCAGGTCAAACTCATGATGAATGGTCAGAGCCCGGTGAGCGAAAACGGATTTGATTGGAATAACTCGGACCATGAGGAGGATGATGATGAGGACGAAGAGGAGGAAGAGCATGTCAAGAAACACATCCCTTCTGTTGGTAATCTACCGCCTTTGGAAAAGCCTGCCTTTTTCGAATTCATGGAGGCCCCCAGATGCAGCTCTTGTCAAAGTGAAATTTTTGATATATAATATGTCCATATTTAGAAAGTACCACAGCAAAAACAAATGCCTAAAAAATAAAATAAGAAAAACAATTGAAAAAAGTGTAAAAAAATTTTATGTTGTTGTTATTTTTATTACCATCTCTTTATCATATAAAATTATTATTAATCCCCCTTCATAATGAACAACATCACACCCCGTTCCTCCATTCGACGAGCTCCTGGATCTTTTACCCCTCGACTACGAAATAGACATTTAAAAAAACCACCAAGCCCGATAGACTGGGTTGAGCAATCATATATAGAGCTTATCCAGGATGTATCAATAATGACCATGAACTACTATGAAACAAGAATAAATCAACATAATGCCGCGTCCCAGCAGGATGAAACACTATCCATACTCCAATCTTTACATGATAGTATTGAAGCACTAGATTATCCAAACAGTGAAGATGAAACAAACGAAGACGACGACGATAATTATACACAAACAACAGCTTCATCTGTCTACGATTTACGGAACAACCTGTATCAATTCTATAGAGACCATGCCAGACAAGAGGAGGGACCACAAATGTCAGAACTCTCATTAATCACGACAGAATCAGCAGGATACATTAGCCCAGATGACGTGTCTATCATCACAACGGATACCGATCTCCAATACAGGAGAAAAGAGCCGGTACAAAGAAAAAAGAAGATCTTTTCAAGAATGATCGAGAGGATGAAACTGGCAGCTGAAAAGCCTTTTTGGTCGATTGAAAGCCGTTTTTGATTTAATAATAAACATAAAGCTAGTTTTTTGTATAACAAAGAAAAACCAAATTTGGACCTTGTGATAATTTTTTCTAAATGCGATTTTTTTTTAAGGTGTGATGTTTTTTTTTTTT
>VCJG01002693.1:57923-74325 GCA_024140375.1 Backusella westeae | reverse complement strand
TTATTTTTCCCCTTTTTCTCATCAATTTGTAATTTTTTCTCATTTTCTTGAAATAAACAGTAAGGAGGCAATTCATCATGACAATAATATCCGATGTAATATACACGATGTTGGTACATTAAGAACTATCAGCATTCTGAAAATGGTTTAAAATGGAAGTTTTGCATTTTTTTAATTTTCTGCTTTTCAGAAAAGTTCAAAACTAGCCAATCAAATGTTTTTAATTATGGAGATGGTTGACTTGACGTCATTGGTAAAACAAACTTCGCTCAAGGTCAAAATTTAAAAAAAAACCCATCTGGAGATCTGTGTCCTGGGATTTATGTGTGTCATACTTTCTGATCATGACCATTTAGTGCTACTTGAAATAGAATATATCCATTTGTTCCTTTAAAATTATAATGCCATATTTATGACCATTCGCTTTTAAGATAGAGAAAAAAAATAAGCATCAATCATGATTTACCTTTATTTGGTGATCTTGGTGCCTTTTTTATTTTTTATAAAATCGGCATTTCCATATTCTTCTAAATACGAGTGTAATTTAGAGAAAAATGAATAAACCATATAGTAAAATAAGGAGAAAAGCAAAAATGAGAAAGGCGAGACCCATTGTCCATTTGTATTCTCTAAAAGATAATATTAAATAAGACCTGAATGCCTGCTTTTAGTCTCACATTCAATGCATGATTAACACTATAATAGATTAGCTCATGTTATACAGATTATGAAGAGATTATAATCTAAACAAATATATATATATATATATGCCTTTTGTACATTGGACTTTTTCAAACAATGGCAAAAGACAACAAGGGAAAACTATGTCTTTCCTTCATAACAACACAAGGTGGTATGACTGACATTCAATGTAACACCGCACAATGATTATTTAACTTCTTTTTTTTTCTTTGCTTATGTAAATAATATTTTATGTATATTTATTTTAAATGACAAAGGAGACAGAGATATGATAGTAAAGTGACTAAATTATTTTTTCCACCCACGTGTCATCTCTATTTATTTTATAGTCAACGTTCTACAGTTCTTGTATTGAATTTTATTTCATCTCGAGTAGATTCGGTAGATCAACCACTCTATCCGGGATAATTAGTGAATTAAAACCATCATCATTTTATGAAACATTGTGCCTCTTTAAAACAAGTACAAAAAGAAGTATTAAAAAAAATGTGTTTTTTTTCATTAAGTCTTGTTTATTTGAAGTAAAGGGCTTGTTTTTTTTTGTCATTTTTATTTTAGTATGGTTTATTTTTTCATAGTAAGCTAATTTAAAGTGTTTTTTTTTAAAAAAAAAGACACCTTTGCTTATTTTCTTTTTATTATTACTAATGCTTTTGCATACGCTTATATACGTACAAATAAAGAAAGAAAAAGAGATAAAAGAGATAAAAGAGTAACGCACATCGTAATCACATATTAAAGTGATTGCTCCTGATAAATTTTCAATTTATTGGATATAGTTTTTGAATGGAAAAAAATATAACTTTTATTAAACTCTATGACGAGGGTGCAACCAATCATTGTTTGCTTTTCAATTTACTATTTTAGGCGAGCTGGGGTCGAATATGATGTCATAGACCCTTATATGGAAATTTATTTTAAAAACACAGCCTCAGCTATGGACCGTCCAAACATATATAAATAAACCGGTTTTTTTTTTAAAATATTTTTCTTCCCATTATTTTCTGCTTTTTTTTATACAAAAATTACATTATAGCATTCTTCTTTATTCTTTTTAAAATACTAATAATATATAATAATACTATGACCTCTGTACAATCCAAGATTGCTCCTGAACTCCATGCTACTAAAACAATGACTGCATCAATGACAAGAGAGCATTTAATGCTTCTGGCACAAACTGAATACGCTAGGCAATTGTGCAAATTCACTGAAGCACAGTTAAAACAGAAAGTACCATGTTACACCGAACAGTTTGATTCGATTCCATTCACAATGAGATTAGAAATACCTACTGTAAACCATTAAAAAAAAACCAAACAAACAAACACTCAACAATCACTTAATCACTATGTACATATACATTTCACACAACTAACAACCGGCATTTCCATTTTTGTATAACGAGACTTGGTCTGGAACAAACGTCATCCCCAACTATTACTGTTCTTTGTTTTAAATTACCAATGTTATCACTATTAAAGCTGATTATTAAATAATCTATAACTGCAATTATTTACATTCATTTATTATTGTTTTTGCTTATGTTGTGATTAGAAGAGGAGTTTAATTACTATTCAAAGGAGACTTGACTTTACAGAAAACTATTAATTTTATAAATAGAGATGCTGAGTTTATTTTGTATTATTTCCTCGGAAGAATCAACATCGGCTTTTACATAAATATATATATGAACGCTTTTTTTTATACTACAATAAAACAATAACAAAAAAGATTTACAAGATTCAAAAGAAATGAATACCATTTACTCCTTTCTCAAAAATTCTGCAGATCAGATTATATTAAAAGAAGAAAAAAGGATATCTTTGAATGACCATCATTTTTGAAAAGCCACAAACTCCGATTAGTACGCCTCTTTTCTTGATTAGCTCGCTCGTTTGGTTGATAAAAGCGGTGAAGAGCGCCCTTATTTTTCTTTTTCAATTGATGAACTGCCACCACATCTTGAATACTTCCTGTTGACTCGCTTGCTGCTCTTGACAAGAATTTTTCAACGTCTGCTACATATCGGTCTTCAGGTGACAACTTCTTCTTCTTGTTCAGTATCCACCACTAAAGTCAACATCAGCAGAATTAATTTTTACAGAAGCCAAGCGGGGAAGGACTGAAGAGGCGGTTTATCCTCGCTGGTTTCTGTAGCCAGTGGCGAGTACCCGTCATGCAGGGCTAAGTGATACCTGAAGCGGTCTGGATTGAATATCTCTTTAGAAACTGAAAACACTATTTTCAATCCATATTCAAGTCATTAAACTCCAGGTTCTGCTGTATCTTCACCCATTTTTCATAATCAAATGTTGCTTTTGGCATTTTCCCCCGAAAAATAAACTGAGGCTAAAGAGGCCCTATTTGGTACACTTTAAGATGTTTTCAATATATTATGCCTTTAACAGTTATTAAGGAATAAAATGTCTGTTTTTCGGATGGACTTTACTCAAAATAAAAGTAAGGGGAATTAACCTAAACTTTTCAAGAGCACTTACTATTTAAGACATCCATTAGCATGCAACTTGACATTGTTGTGGTATTAGAGTAAAATCACTAATGGGTAGTTAAAGAAGTAGAAAAAGAAGAACGTTTTATTGATTGCTGTTTATATTAGATAAAACAATAATTGCAAATAAATAAATAGATATATCAATGAGAAAAATAATTATTATTAAAAGTGTAAATTAAGTTCGTCATCATCACCCTTCTTATTATCATTATCTTTACTCTTCTTATCATCATCAGTAGATTCAAATGGATTGATTCCCTTTAGAATAGTGTGAACAATATCTTTAAGTGATTTATTGATATTAGGTGTGGTCTTCTTAAATAATGGATCGTTAAAGGCCTCGAAAAGTGCTTTCAAGAATTTGTTACGGACAGTGACAGGGTCTACTGGTTTTAGAAGATTATAGAGGAGATTAAGATAAGGCTTGAGATTAACCTCTACTACTCCGATTTCTTTTTCGACACGAAGCAGTGGCTTGTTGGATGAAACTTCGGCTAGCTGGATATCCACCACTTGGCCGTCGTCTTCGTCAAATACCGAGTTGAGTTCTGCTTCCATTTCATTGAGCATACTGTTGAAATCAAGGCTAGCTTCGACTTCCACAAGGCGTTGATTAATGTCTTTGACATTGCAAGCTTCACTAACACTCGACTCGGTGGCGAAAACGGTGCTTGCTAATAGAAATGCTAGTACTATTCTGAATGAGAAGCCCATTATATATTATTTTGGTATATAAAAGAATAAAAAAGAGATCATTCACAACGGGAAATTTTAGCAGACAATTTTAAAAGCAAAAATTGACAGAAAGCTACCTCTACTGGGATGAGCTGGTGTAATTTTTACACTGGTTTTTGGATTTTTAAAAAGATTTTTATATAAGGTAGGATATTCCCCTTTTCTAAAATTTCTGGTGGCTTAATGACGAAGGGTAGAGAAAAAAGCAGCTACGTATCATTGATTATCACAAACCGCAGCTTTTTGGCATTGTCTTGACGAAAAGTTGCAAAGCTTTGGCTAAATGTAGGTTTATTGAGTTTCTGGTCCAAATTTCCCGTTGTGATTGATAATACCAGCTCCTTGAATAATTGTAATATTCATGAAGATTGGAGGATGCTGATGTTATTTCCTTGTATATTTTCAAAAATGCATAGATGGTTTTTACTACAGAGCCTTTTAAAACGGAATTAATATATGATTAAAAGCATTAAAAGCAAACGGAGGCAACTGGATAACAATTGAATCAATTGTTACACCTGCCACAAATCTGGACCTTTCCTAATTACGGTACTAGCATATTCATTTTCATCATTTATTTCTGATTATTATATAGTGCGAATTGTTGATAATCAAATGCTGGCCATTTCACTCCAAACCTTGCTTCCTATCACGTAAATGCCTCGATATTCGAATATCAAATAATTTCTTGTACAGAACTAGGCATTCCAATTTCGAGGTTCAACTTACGGAAAGCACAACAAGACCACATCCTCCATAGCAAATATGCTATTAATAAATACCGAAAAAATCAAGAAAAGCAATGTACTCGTAAAATAAAATAGAAAAATAGCGTATAATGTCGACTTGAATCAAAAGGTATATGCCATACACAGGTGGCTTCACTTATAGCCAAATCCCACTAAGTATACACTTTTGTAACAAAAAAAATAAAATATCAACAGTTTTTATTTTTTTCATTCAAAACTCATGGTACATCAAACATAACAGCTATTTACATTTGTTTTGACGTTAAAAGATGAATTGAATGAGCAAAACAATTTTTTGCTGCTCATGGAAATGTTCAAGCCCAGTTTTTTGAGGATTACTCATGCACAAGACATTAAGGTGGAATTTTTTTATTTGAATGGTTTTTAAAGTGTATTGATGCATGATCTAATAAAAAATGATGCATTGAGAGCGGTGTCCAGATTACCTGAGCAAATTTTAAGGGAATAATTATAATAATAATAACAAAAGAAAAAAAAATAATATGATATAATTTAAAAAGTGAAATAAAAGGATGATAATATGATGTTTAAAGAATCCTGCAAAGTCTTTTATGAAGGTTTCTCATATTTCCAGCTAATGCAGCTTTTGTTGCTGCAGCAATCACATCATCGACGTTTGTATTATACATTGCGCTACATTCGTAGTATTTTGCTCCGATTTCTTTTGCTAGTTGTTCACCCTGTTTTTGTATATAAATTAGCATGTTTTTCGTTTCATTTCTTTTATTAAAATTCATTTTTTACCTCTTCTTCTGTGATCAGTTTTTGTCCCATCAATCCCAGTTTTCTAATTTCCTCCTCATTGTTTCTTATATCCGTTTTTGTTCCAACCAACAACTTTGGTACATCTTCACAAAAATGAGTCACCTCGGGCAGCCACTAAAGTTCAGTTTTATATGGGCTATTAAATATACTGCTGGTCAAAGTTATTACATCTATCCCCAACTTACCCTATCTTGAACGTTTTTAAATGACTGTTGTAGGTTGATCGCAAAGCAAATAAGTACGACATCTGTTTCTGGATATGAAAGGGGTCGTAGTCTATCGTAATCTTCCTGACCTGCGGTATCCCATAATGCAAGCTCCACTATTTTACCCGTATCCAGAGGAACATTTGCAATGTAATTCTCAAAGACGGTAGGAACATATCTCTATTGTATTTACGTGTGTGAGCAGTCTACTATGTATATAAAGAACATTTTTCAGTTTACCTTTGGAAACTCTTTTTTTTGGTATACAACTAAGAGACTGGTTTTTCCGCATCCACCATCACCAACAACAACAAGCTTTTTGCGAGCAACCTAATGAAATGTTGATGAATATCAGATATATTTGTTTGATGCCTAGCAATAATACATACCATGATCTATTTATATTCTGAAAAATAACGAAAGTAAAACCAAAGTAAATTAAAATAAATCGAAAAAGAAAAAGAAAAAGAAAAACAATTAAAGTAAAAGAAGGATAAGGTATCAAGAACAAAAGTGAGACACAGCTGAAAAAAGGAACAAGTATACAAAAATGGAAAATCAAAAACAACAAAATGCAAATAAAGAAAAAACCCTTTTCGCTCTTTTTGCGTATACTAAAAAAGGGGTATTCACGCGTACAAAATTCTATACAGAGTAATTGCTCTATGATCATCATGTTGTCTCATTCATTTTCTGTCATGTCTCCTCTTTAAATATTTTCATTCTCAACATGCACCCATCAATTATATGGTCATTATTTTAAAATAAATTATATCTATTCTATTGTCAAAGAACTTTCTTTTTTTACACTTATAACATTAACCTATTTGAATCATGGAGAAAATTACCTCTCTGGTTTGAATCAACATGATAAATAAATTAAATGATGTCATGTGCAAGGTAGGTTTGACTCTCTCACTCTCGGAATAGCATACAACTTGCAAAGACACTATATTCTTCAGTTTAGATAATAGGGAACATGCATTTTTTTAATCACGAAAATTTCTTTTTCTTTTAAGCTAAACAGAACAAAGAAAGTAAGAGAGAAAGAAATGAGTAATAAACGATAAATACGATAAATGATCAAACAAAAGTAAAGTGAATCTTAATCAATATTTTTTAATTAGACAATCTGCTTCCCCCCTTTTCTTTCGCTATTTCTACATTATTACCATTCTTTTTTCATATTGGAGTCACTTTAATTATAATGATTATAGACTAGTTTAAGATAACGTCGTTTGTTTATATGTTTATTTAATTGACTTGCAGAAATACGTATGTTATTGACACGCGTTCTTGCAACAATGAAACTCTTAGATCCGCAAGTTGACAGTCTGTTTCACAGTGACATTCCAAAAATAAACTTTGTATTTTTATTTTTATTTTTATAAAAAAGAGGGTTATAATAAACAATGTACAAAAGCATAATAAATATATGTATCTAAGGTGGATGTATAAAATTGGATGTATATTTTTCTACACAAGTTGATGGTTAGAATGATACCGCTTATAGTCCTCTGAATCCTTTGAAAGGTTCTTTGCTTCGGCAACAATGTTTTCTTGATGGTTTGCAATACGATCAGAGAAGAAGTGGTTAGCATCACGGTGTACAGCCTCATCTGCTCTGACAGCTAATACTACATCTCTAATGGTTGCATTTGGATGTAAATTATAGTAATCGATTGCTACAGCTGGGGCTTGATTATTTTGAATGATTCCCTTATCAATGTCATCTAAGAAATGTGTGTAGGATATAACTGCTTCTTCTTCAAGGTAACCGCACATTCGGTGAGCATTTTTTGGAGATACTAGGTAAAAGAAGAAATATGCATTGAAAAATACACCTTGAGCGCCAAGGATAATCAATCTGTTAAGTAGAGAGGGCTGGAGGCATTTCATCCAAGTCATTAAATGCATGCGTTCATTTTCTGCTTCATGGAGTAAGTGACTGATCCATCCATTATCTTCAGACATATTACGTAATGAATGTAAATGTCTTAACATGCTACCGACCATACCTATTCAATTAACTTAATACACTGAAAAATAATATATACATATATTTATTTACATACCAGGTACTGCTGCAATAGTTTCCAACATGACAGCTCGCATATAATGATCTCTTCCAAAGTAAGTATCAGGTAATGTACGGAGAGCCTTAACCATACAGTAGGCCATTTTATCACCAGCTGTTTGAGGAATATAGTGCTTTCCGGGTTCAAATTTTATTTCTTCAAGCTGTTCAGAGGAGAGTTTTTTTGTGCCCATAAATTCTTCACGCATCGGCGTGGGTATTGTTTCGATAACTTCACGGTAGACTTCATAAGGCATATCTGCATTACGCTTTTTGAAATCCAGATTCTGAGCCTTGGTAGCAAAAGAGCGGGTAAGAGACACGCCAGGTAACACAAGACGGCTAACTGGAACTGATTTGAAAACTTGAGTTCTTGCAATTGTTCTAATCATTTGAAAGTTGTAAATAAGAGGGGAGTGGTAATGTTATAAGTATTATGGAGAGAAAAGATGGGCTTCAACAGATCAGACTTTATATATATAAATAAGGGTTAACCAGTTCCGAAAAAATCCAGTCACACTATATCATTGGCGGAGATTTTTCCCGATAGACGTTTGTTGGTACAATGGTTTCAAGCAGCTTCATATCTTTATTACTTTTTGGTTTATATTCAACAAAACAGTACATCGGAAGGCATATATGTCAAAATAAGTCCAAAAAAGCCGAATGTTTTGACTTGTGGGAAAGAAAAACCTTCAAAATCGAATTTTGCGTCCCATTATCTTTGCTAAAATTATGACTCTTTTTTTTGTATTTATGTCCTCGCATTACGAATCCCCAGCGGTTTTATCCACTGCTTTTACCCGATGAGCCAATGGTTCAGCAGGAATGGTTATTTTTGGTTATTTTCATGTGGACAGGGTTTACCAATGATATTTTTATCATTTAGCGTTGATGACATTCTATTCACATAAACTTTAACTATATTTTTTATAATTACTTTGTTTTGGACAAGTGCTCCTCACATACTGTCTTTTTCAAGAAATCATGATAACGAAGATAAGCGAAGGATTTAACCCTCCAATACAAGAATTTACATGGTAGCCAATTATTGCTAACAGTGTTTTACAGTTCTTATAGGTTTGTTTTTTTTTCTTTTATTAGTAATACAAACTGGCATCATGATTGGTCAGGGGAAAATCTAAACCCTTTTGAGGGGGCGCATAAATCAATCCTGTTGTGATCACTCAGTTCGATCTATAAAGCCTATCAAACATGATCTACTATAAATCAGCACTATGATCAGTTCTGATGGCTGTGATAAATAGTATCTTTTATAAAGTAACAAGAATAGCTTTTACGATCTTTTGCAAACCATTAAACTTTTTTTTATTAAGGAGTCTTTATAAGATATACTCCAGCTTTATTGATTTCTTAATTAAAGAAACCAGTTGATGCGATCACAATAGTTCGATTCGATAAAAGGGGATCTCATAGATTTAATCCATTCTGGTCATATGTGTGGCAGATTCGTCCACGTGCTTAACATGATTTCACTTTGCCCCTTTTTTTCACGTTAGGTTTGTGGCAATGATCAAGGTAATAGTAAAATACTTGCGCTGAACTGCTCACCCGTTATACAGTTTTAAAAGTTAAAATAGGCTACGTTAACAATTGAGATTATAAAATAGACTTAATTTTATATCCAAGATTATCGCTATGTTTAAATTGGCAACTAATTTTATTTTACTAGATATCACTTACAGATGGAGGAGGTCTTCTTCAATTTCTCCTTTCACTCTTGACCATCATCACCTAGCATGTCATTGATATTCATTTCCAAACTACAATTAAATCAATGTTTTTCATATCTTATACATTTCAAATCACTTTATTATTACGAATATTCAATGTGCAGATTGTAACTTGGGTTTTTCTTGGCTATGTATTTAATGGAAATAGTTTAAGTTTTGATATCCAAGGGTGGAACTTTTTTTTTTTAACTGGCCGCATATCATTTTTGAAGGTGTGATGTGAGTAGAATTTGCTATTAACTGGACTTCGTGGCTTTTGAAGATAAAACCTTAATTATCTTTTTGAAATAAAAATGACGTCAATTCTCGTATTTGTTCAACATCAAATGAGTCATACGGAATCGGACAGCTGCTGGTAAAATAATATGCATTAAGTTAACACATAGGAAAAAAGAAAGAGTAGAATATTTTACGTGTTAGAATATCAATATTATAGCAAATAACAGTAGTGTGCTAATTTCGTACACAGGTATAGACCATGTCATTCAACTTTTTTGACATTGAATACTCTATTGCGGCATATAGATCAATGGTTGGAGCATTTATACTCTTTTTAGCGAAGGATACCTTATTTCGTTTTCTAATTTTTTCTTCTTCTTTCTAAATAAAAAAAGCACTTGAGTCTTTCAATACACAGCAAGTGTAATACAAATGTTAATTGAATATATGCATTTTAATCAATTTAGAAATAAAAGCTATTTTATTGTCAAGTACATCTTTCTCCTTAAATTTGTGTCACTATTACTTTTTTAAACGAATAAAAAGTGGCTACGGCATCATACCTATTCCTTGGAGAAAAGAAGTTTATCATATTTATTCTTTGATTTGCTTTAATGAAATGCGAATTTTATCAAATCACAGCTTTGGGTTTAGAAGGGAATTTATTTTCGATTTATATTAAAAAACAAACAAACACGATGCTAGTAATCACTCCCAAAGTATCCATAAGTGATACAAGTTTATATAAAAACACTTTCCAACAAAATCATTGATATTACTTTTACGTTCTTTTAAACCAAGGTATTATACAATCGCAATAATAGGCTCAAGGCCATCTACCATAGCTTCCAACACAAAGGCGACTGGGGACACAAAAGCGCAGTCTCATAATTGCACCTGCAAAAGCAAAGTTGCAAATCTACCAAAAAGAAAGAAAAAATCTCAAGAAAAATCAAGATGGTCAAAAGAATGAGAACACTTTCCTCTCCTTTTTGTATGGGCAATGGGCCCCGTGCTGGTTTATCAGGAAATGAAAGCAATTTTCCCGATGGCTTCTAAAATCATCATCATCATCTATAATCGCCACCTTTGAATTTATCGATCGTAATCATAAGGACACATAGCTGACTAGGCGTGTTAATGATAGAAATTATATCCATTATCCATCATTATATACATGCTAATGATATTTGAATACGTTTATAAAATGGAAATATATATGCTACTAACACTTCAGGTGACATAAATGAGCTCATGAAAAGATATTTGTCAAAAAAATGATAAAAAAAATCCACTCCAGTATTTATTCTCCAAGTTTGATTTATAAGTACCTATGTTTTAGGAAGCTGCTAGAAATGTTTAAAGATGCATAAGCCATAAGTCTGACCGAATGTACTTCATCCAAATGAAAAGACACTTTATGGATGGAATAAAGTAAACAGCGGTATGTCCATAATTTTTGGTCTTTACTTTTTTTAAAATTGGTAGCAACACCAAAAACGTCATTCAATTAAACTTGTGTTATCATTCTCTATAACCGTTTGCTTGAACAATATCTTTATTTAGCTTCTAAATTAAGTCGTGTTGTTGAATATTCATGAGCGAACTTATACGTGACATCAACACTAGCAATAGCTTTTCCATGCTATTATTATTAGTTCATAAAAATCTGGGATATATATCATTTGCTAAGAAAAGGAAAATAGCCAAGTCATTTCCGCCCACAAACAGAGTAAAGGTTTTTCATAAGAGTATTTACATCCATCTCTACAAGCTGTTGATATGATTATGGATTTATGTCTGATAAGTTTATTTAAATCGTTAAGAACACAATTTTGTTTGCCGTGTTTAGAAATAACAATAGTAAAAATAGATGTAAAAGCACGGCCAATTATCAAAGTATTTAATTTATAAAAAAGTTGAGATTGTGTAACTCTTTTAGCAGTTTCACTTGGCAATAGAAAAAAATGGAAGTTTTAATACAGAATAAAGAGATAATTAAAATGTAGTGAATAACAAGGGGAAAAAAGAGAAAAAGAATGTATGTTTTCTATTATGGATATACATAGATGACAGGTATTACATATGATAAATGGTATAACTTGGGATTCCGCGTACTGAATAACCCATTGCTTTCACCATTTTTGCAAATCCTTCTCCGTCCATCTCATGTTCATATACAAATGGGGGAAATATCGCGCCTTCACGATGGACACCAGCTTTAACTAATGTAAATGTTGTGCCTACACCATCTAAATCTACTTTAAAGTCATTCCCTTCATGTGTTGGCATATCAACCAGCTAAAAAAAGACATTAAAATACAATATTAGTTAATTAAAACTTGATTATTTTGTGTAGAGAGCAAATAAATTATACCAAATATCGTCCCATTGAATATTCATTGTAATCTATTTGAAGGAGAGTAATAGGTGTAAGTATATCTTAAATTTGCAGCGGCATATATGTTATATAGTCTGTAATTGCTACCTTCCATCAGAACCTGGTTTTCAGACATCTGTTGTTGTCTCTCTAGCGAGTTATCAGTCTCTTGCCAATTGTTTCTATCAAAAGCCCAAAAAGAACCATCTTCTTTGTATAACAGACAATTAGGGACAACAACATCGCTATCAGCCAGCATTAAATCAGAGAAAATAGATGCAGGGTAGGAGTGAAGTTGGACATCGATCCAAGCAACCCAACTATGGTACTCTTTAAGAGCAGACGCTAATAAGAAATTGCGTGCTCTAGCCATGGTAGCTCTTTTTGAGTCCAATGAGGTATCATCTTTGCGATGTTCAAACTGAAAATCTTTTTGAAAAACATCAATTTCGTGAAAGCGATTAGTCCATCTGTTTTGTAGTCTGTTTACATGAAAATTAATTTCATCTATAGTTCCATCTGTAGAATCCGATACAAGAAGTCCAATAGAAATAAGTTTATTAGGGTAAGTCGAACGATCGAGTAGACTGAAATAGTTATCCATATATTTCCAATCGTTTTGAAGCGTAGTTAAGACAAGGATATGTTCTCGGGCCTGTTTACCAAATTTTGTCGAATTTAAATTATTGAGATCCAGGTAAGTGTGTTTTCGGACTTGTTGTGCGGGTGGTGTGTGTAGCGATCTTGTGGTATGACAACTATTGTTGCCAAGAGTTGGTGTTGAGCCTCTCATGGTTGTGAAAAGCAAGATGAAAATAGCGACTGTGAAAAATCCAAAGAAAGCAAGACGCTGTTTTCCCCTTGGCCCTGAGATAGATGAAACCATAGTGTTATAATAATTTTTTTTCTATATATATTAGTATTTAACAAGTAAAGTAGAATGTGCAGTGATTTTGCTATGAGAAAGATGGTGATGAAATATAAGCAGATAGTATATTTGTATCTGTTTATTTATCTATCTATATGGGAGAATATGTATGTAAATGACTATTGATGTTCTGGTAAGAAATACAAGAACAAAAATAAGCCAAAAGTTTGGAAATATATAAAAAAAATGAGGTAAGTGGAGAAAAGAAGGAGAGTTTCAAACGAAAAAAAAAGATGGAAAGTTTTTTTCTTGAAAAACAACTGTGTATTAATAGTAGTCGACAGCAATTGGTCAAGTTGCTGGGTTTTGCATCGAAGTATATCGCAAATTGCCCAATTAATTTCGTGGATTCAACAGAAAAGTATAAAAAAGTTGCTCAGAGTGAAAGTCACCTTCAAAACTTGGTTCTACAAGTCTAACAAGCAGATCTTTACCAAATATTCGATGGTTCTGGGCTCTTAAGGATCGACTTTGTGCAACATGGCCAGGTCTGCCACCATGTAAAGCATAGAAAGTTAATTTACGGTATTTAAAATATGATCTATTTATAAACTCCTCTTTAAAAGTATTTAGCAAAGCGAAAATGTGCCAATTTGATCTCTTCTTTACTTTCTTTCAAAGAATCAAACAATCACTTAATTGTTTGTTACACCATCATGAAATTGAATGAAACTCGGATATTGCTTATAATGAAAATATTTATACTACAGCAGTGGGCTTCAGTACCTTTTTTTATTTTTTCCTCATGAGACTTTCTTAACTTTGGAAAAACTATTTCCACCAATAAATAATTGGCCTTATGCTAAGCACATGTTGGGGTGTTTAGTACGCTAGTATGTGCTAGAGGAAGGGCATTCTGGATGGGCCAGTGCTTGGCCTACCGTAGGAGCTATACGCATGTAGTTCAAAATTTGTATATCTTTATTGGTCTAAAATAACTTTTAAGTGGCTAAATCCCATCCCTATAGGGCAGGGCAATATGAGTAAGCTTGAATACACTACTTTTATTTCTATCAAGAAGGATTGTGATTTGTGATATACTTGTTTTCCCTATAATAGTGATAATAATAATAGATTGGAGTGCTCCCAATTTTATACTTAATATGATCATACTACTGGATTATTGATTGATAGAAAATGGGCACATTTTTTATACAGTATATTGTTGTTATATATAAAAGGTAACTCTATCTAATAGTAAGGAGAACGATGGTTTGACTGTTTTGTGCAGCGTAGTTTCTCTGTTTCCTTTATTTATCAGGAGAAAAAAACTATTACGTGGCTCATTATTTCTGTGGGATGAATGATAATAAAAGCGGGAGGCAGTTGTTTTTATTTATCTTTCTCTATCTTTCTTTCTCTTAATTTACTATGATCAACAAAAAACGACCTTCTTTACTTTCAGCCAAGACGGACACAGCCACCTCACATTATGGTAAAATAGACCTTCGATAATATATACTGATACCTATAGTTACTTTTATTCAATAGCCAACCACCACTCCACAAGGACCAGTTCTTTCATTTGTGACAACAATAAAATGGCTTCATAAGCGAAAATTAACAGGGCATCACTTCATCTGAACTCATATCGCTTTGATTCTTTACAAAAGGTAACATTTATTTCAAGTTAATTTTGACATAATTTGCATTGATATGACTCTTACTTTTTTTGTAGTGAAAAGTGTAGTGCATATAAAGGTATCCTAGTAAAACGCAATTGTAAACATGGCCACAACGATTCCATAGACTTGCAGACAGACAGCGCCCAAAAACTGGTGAAGCTGGCTTACTTCAAGGATACTGTGCACGCTTACACGCATATTATACGAACAACAAAACCAAGGAGAAAAAAAATAATTATGCATGTTGCGCAAAGTTTGACAAAGAAAATGAAAAGGAACGTAAAGCATCTTAGAGGTCAAGCCAAGACCACCATTTATACTGTAGTTGCGGAAGAAGCTCAAATATTGGAAGAGGTGACCCAGAGAAAAATGGTACATGTAGTGCGTTTATTTTTCATTATTTTTGTTGTCGCTTTATTCTTATCTTTTACTTTGGCAATATAGTAGCAAAAAAGAAATTACGTTGAGGAAATTGAAAGCAGTCATGCAAGTCAAAGAATCAGGTTAGACAAGCCAGAAGAGGAATATATAACAAATATCCAGGATAGCCAGAGTAGCTTCAATAGCGTCGAACGACACCCAAAAGCTCAATAGTACTTTGATTACTTCACAGACGATACGAGGGAAAAGTGGTCTGTTACCAAAAAATAGCTGGATATCTCCCAGAGGTACAAATATTACCAAAGCCATATTCGAGTATCGTTACGGTTAGTACAAAGCAAGCAAGATGCTTTATTCCCTCTCACCTGAAAAATTCTATTCCTTTCATTTGTATTTCTCTTCAATCTTAAAAGCGTGCAAGCATCCTAAATCTGAAAATAAATTTTAAATCCACTTAAATATATTCAATTGCATTTGAATTCATTTAAAAGCACAAAAGCTAGAAAAATTACCCCTGGATTTTGATTTCAATAAAATGTTCAGAAATACATTGAAATGCCATTTAAAAGTGCCAAAAAAGCGTTAAAAAGTATAAAACACCCCAAAAATCCTCTCACTTCTACAATATAATATTCAAATGCATTCGAAGGCTTTAAAAAATATTTAAATACCTCAAAACCTACAAATTTTGATGCTCCATTCCAATGCATTTAAAAGTGATTTCAATTTTAGGATGAGGATTCCATTCTAAATGTTAACCCGAGGTGACCTTTATCGGAAACGAGCTCCCAGATGACGCCTCAAGAATTACAACATCGTACTAACAAAGCTCTCTTGCTATTCCCTTTTACTCATGGATATAGATAATTACTGCACCCTTTACCAAGCAACTTTGAAAGGAGAAGGTCAATATCTTTCTCATGTCCTTGACAGCTTCTATATGCCACGTGATAATTCCGATGTCGGTCTGGTTCCTCGTATTGCCTCAATATTTCTCTCAATCAAGGCTGCCATCGATAATATTATCATCAAAATCAATAATAGAAGCGAAGGAGAATCTGATTTGGCTCCATCCATTAAGAAGGGAATGCCGTTGCCTGTACAAATCAAAGACATTCTAAAATTTTCTCAAGAACACGCACGTGATCGAACCACATCCCTATTATAAACCCTTTCTTTACTATTATTATTATTGAGATATGATATCCTTGAAAATAGCAATAAAAATAGTGTTTATTACAATGGAAGGTACTGGCATTATAAATAGTTCTGCTAAATTCACACGTTTGTTTAGAATGTTGTCGATATTATCAGGCAATTTTCAAGCTTTAGTATTAGTATTTCA
>VCJG01002693.1:37669-57910 GCA_024140375.1 Backusella westeae | reverse complement strand
AAAAAAAAAAAAAAAAAAACTATCCAAAGTATTATTCTGAAAGCACAACAAACTATCTTCAATAACTAGCAGCACTAACACTGGCTGCGTAAACGCATTTTTTTTTGGGAATATGTGTATTAATAATTAAAAGGGTTAAATTAAAATCAAGTATTTATATAATTTGTGTTAGATGTTGTTGATATTATCCTTCCAAACTGTTGCTGCTGCTGTTGATGCTGTTGTGACTGAATAACGTTATTTAGATGGCAATCTTTATGAGCCATCAACAAGTTTCGAAGATTAATTGCTTCTTCTCTCATCAAATTAACCTGTATCTGTAGCTGTTCATTATCATTTGATAGAAATTCTACCCTTGCTTGAAGGTTGTTTAGCCACTGTTTTTTTCTTTGACGGCATTTCAAGGCAGCTACAAAATAAGTATATATAAGTTATAATTAACTTTAGCACAGTTGCCATTACCTTGTCTGTTTCTTTCGAGAAAATTTCTACGCTTCTCATCATCCTCAATATATTTACTAGACTGAGATTTTCGTTTTGTACTTATTTTTGGTGAAGATGGCTTTTGTAGTTGCTGCTCACCTCGTTCGTCCTTATTATTGCTGCTGGATTCTCTGCGTGAAGTAAGCTGTTGCATATATGGGTGGTTTACTACCTTTGGAGTTGACTGATACTTTAATTTATGGGAATTGATAGTATTGTTATACTCCACTGGATATACAGACTGCTGGAGTTCAGTCCATATTAAATTAGACATTTGAGTACAAGTGAAAGAAAGAGTTGGGTGTCTTAAATTAAGTATCATAATTCTGTTAAAAAGGATGTTTTGTTTTAAGCCAAGGTACAGAATCGGATATTTGATCGGCTTGTACAAATTTAGATCTATTGGTAAAATCAACAAGCCTGAGTAAATATAAAAAAGGCACAGGAAACAAGTAGAGTAAAGTAAATACTGGTCTTTCAGCTGATGGAAAATTGATTAGTTTTACCGTGTCATTTTCAGCTATATCACAGCTTGTAAATCACCGGCTTTTTTATAGAACACCTGCTCTCCTATAATTTTGTACTAAACACTATGAAAAATAAAATAAAAACTAGGGGGATTCATCATGCCACATATTAACCGTATTTATTTTTACCTCCACTTCCAAAAAAAAGAGACTTAAAATTTTGTACTCAATTTTGAATGAGAGAAAGAGAGAGAGAGAGAGTTCTCTAAAAACAAAATAGGATACAAACTTGGATTTTTTAAGATCTCGATTTTTTCGATTTATTCACATTGTACATACTTTCGGCTAAATTTCTCCAAGCTGCAAAATGTTTGGACCAACTGACTAGGTATCTCTTATTTCATTGTTCGTTGAGTAGTATATCCATATTTATTTACAGAAAAACAGAATTAAATCAACAACGCACCACATGGATAAACTTGGTACAGTTTGAAACACCATAATAATTTACAAAACCATATAAAACGACATAAATAAAAAAAGAAGCATGGGATACTATGTTTAGTAAATGATAATCACGTGCCTTTAAAGAAAACCAATTTCCATCTTTGTAACTTTATAAATTTCCCACTAAAAAGATCATTTACGCTTTTGTTGCTTTGATCAACAGTTTCTGAATATAAATTATTTTTTTGCCAAGCCCAAGCTCTATCTTCTATTCGGTCATTTAATGTCGTGTTACAGAACAAAGTGTTGGAAAAAGAGATTGAGAGAGGCCAATAGTGACCTTCTACCTTTTGTGATACAACGATCGACAGATTAAACAAGTATTACAATACAAAATTAAGTTGATAGTTTTTTTTCTTGGCAGTTGAACCTTTTTTAAGCTACCACAGAATAGGCAGAAGGTTTACAAGGAAGGAAAAAAAAAACAGAAAAACAAAAAAGTGATACAAATAATTCACCAATAAAAGAAAAATATTCCTTATTCTTTTTAGAAGTTAAAAGCTTCATTCATATCTGATAAGTTCATAGTTAAGATCACTGCTCTTTAATACTAATCAAATAATAATAACTCAAGTGTAACAAACACGAAGGAAAAGTATCTCATTTAGAAATAAAACGGGGAGTAGTTCAATAGAAAAAAAAACAGCTTTTCGATGAATATTATTTGTTTGCCAACAACTACAAAAGGGCTTGTTGTCTTGGCTCATTTTAAATTATTAAGAGTGTATAAATTCTATAAATATATTTATAATTACGGTTTGGTTTAAATGTTTATTTACAGAATATGAGAGGAGTATGATTTACATAGCGAAGAACTATTTTTTTCTGCATTCGTTTTAGCTTTACCTAGGCCATTTTGTACCAAGCCAACCTAATTTACCAAAAACGTTCCAAAGAGCACTAGTTTTATTGACATCAATACAGCAGACTCTTTGTGCTTCTGATTTGCGGAACAAAGAGTTATTTTCAGAGGCTTCGTATGCCGCTAAGATTAAAGCACGTTTGCATTTAATATACTGTTCAGGAGTTAACCTTAATGTGGCAGCAATGGTTACTTCACCGGGATGCAATCTATCAAAGTATTCCATTTTACGAATATTTAATGGTGGTCCTAGAAAACGAAAGAAAAAAAAAGGAAAGGGAGGAGGGTGAATAACAGAATGCTTCGATTGCATTATTACAGTATTATATTTTACCTTTCCAATAAACACGGACACCAGGCTTTCTATTAAACACTTCAGGCTTTGGTATCCATTCGGTTTTATCACTGAAGACGACATCGTCTGGGATATCAATATCTAAGGTGTCATAAACAATTGCTGCAGCTGTCTTGGCCTTTTTACTAATTATTATCTCAGACAACTCATCCGAGGTAGAATCGTTTTGATTTTTCTCATCTGCTGGAATTGCCAAGGCATTTTTTGTTGCACAATGCTTTCTTTTAGTTGCCTGCTTTACTTTTGGAGAAGAGTTAAATGAATCAAAGACGGGAAGTGAAAATGAACCTGTAGGTGATGATGGAGACGGAGAAGGCTTCTTTTTCATCCGATGGTGAGGAATTGTGGTTAATAAGCTGGTTGTACTTTCATCATCGTCACTGGAATTGCAACTGTTACTACTAATACTACTGCTTCTATTATGGGTATCACTAAATAATTGCGTTGTCACGTTTTGATCTATTGTATTGTAGTAACTAGGATCGATTCTAATTTCTGGTGGCGAATGAGTCAGAGAGGGAAAAGGCGATGGTAAAGATACCCAAGTATTCTTTTTTTCTAGAAAAATTGACTCAATACGCTGTTTTGGAGTTATTGGTGGGGACATGATGAGATGAAGTTGCATTCGAGAATTTTTTTTTGTGAAATTAAAATAAAAGAGAAAAAGATAAAAAAAGAAGGGTATTTATACAAAAAGTTTAATAAGTGACGTTTAAGTTCAGTCTGAAGACAGCTTGTGTTCTAGAACAGAAATTACTTGGATTGACTCAAGATATTTATGCACAGAGATTTAGTAATTACTTCAAAAAATAATACTACTTTCTTTTTTTAAAAAATATGAGTTTAATTTATGTAAAATCAATAATTATGATAAGTTATAGGAAGGAAAGCAAGATGTATGGACCAGCCATGAAAAAAAGCAAAGGGATAAAATTAGACTGCTATGAAATGAATGTATAAATCACTTTAAATCACCCTCTTTTACTGGATCCACCTCGTCACTCTCTACATCAAATAGATAATGATAATTTAGAATGAGGTATTTAACAATGTTTTGATGATGACCCAGGTTTGACATTGTCGTTGCAAAAGATGCAGGTCCAGGAGCTGGCTGAAGTAATGTAGGGCCAAATACAATCGCCAAGTTAGTTGCATACATATGATTAGTTGCTTCAAAGTCAGTTACACTAACAAAATAAGCATCCAATTGTTAAAATCAGTTGAATTATTAATCCTAAAAAAAAACTTACATGACAAAATGTTCGATTATTCTTTTTAATAACATATAGTTATTAAATGGTAGTTTCTTCAGCACTTTTTTTATAAGGTACACTCTTTCATCATGATCTTCCGATGCTATATCAAAAGCCAAGCCATTAATATTTAAATGAAAATTAAAATTTAATTTCCTTTTTTTTAGTTACCTGAAGCATTAATGAATTCATCATAATATGTATAAGTTAATAACGGTTCGGGAAGCTCACGTAGGAATTGTTTAAATGCATCTGCGACAACATTTATGTCTGCCCAAGCAGGATCACTTAAATCTACTTTGTCGATGTTTTTATTAAAGTCGGCCTTGAGTTCGTTCACAACTGAGCCAGTTCCAGCAACACGGTAAATGCCCACTTCTTCTAAACCCCGCTTCTCAATTTCGGTAATGCACTTGTCAACAACCGTAGGGACCTTCCCATCACGCATCAAATAGTCTAAAGTAACACCATATACAGAAGACCTAGTAGGTGGTTGAATTCTAGATACATCGTTTACTATGAGGTTTTGTGCTGACGGTTCATCACTCATGGACTCTGCTGCCAAAACACTTTGACGTTTGGCTGCACCTTCACGAGCTGCATTATTAATTTGGTGCATCCAGTCATACATATCCTCACGGCTCATTCCTTGAAACAAGTACTGCCCACCTTCCTCCGTCACAATGCGAAACACAAATTCTCTTTTTGTGTAAGTGCTGGCAACTGATGTTGTAGAATGTATCAGATTGATGACTGTAGAAGCTTTGAGCGTTGCAAGATTAGCATCCGTGTGAATGGAAGGGAATATATGCTGTATTGGAGATACTACCATGGATTGCGGGCGTAATCCGCGAAGGAATGAATTAATTCTTGGCATCATACTACTTGAATGATGGTGGCCAACATGCTGGTGCTTTGTTGCATTTGAGTGACTCTTTTCGTTCTTCTCGGATTGTCGAGCATGTTCCAACTGTTTCTTTTGTAATTTATGCTGGAGTGTGAGCCATTCTTTATCAACACGATCTCTTTCCTTGAAGTCCCGTTTCATCTTGTCCATCTGCTCCGTTACCAATTTACCAAAAATAGATGTGCGCGACACATAGGACTTGTGCGATGGTCCACGCATTGCTAGACTTCCGGAAGTGGCATTTCCAGCTGACTTGTTTGTCTCTCGTGTCGTAAACTCTCTAAACTCTTTCCAGTTTGTTGACTCTGTATTAGGTGAAATAAGGAAAGACATACCAATACTCTTTTCTTCAGCCTTTTGTTCATATACATCCATTTGGGCGTTCATTATCAGCTGTAACAAGTGAAAGACGCACCTCCTTTTATCACAATTGATCACATTATCACGGCTTTCAAGCGTATCTGGCACACCGACACAAAGTTCAAGAATACGTTCAAAGATCCACCCCAAACTAGGTACGATTAAATTTGGTTTTGACTCCTCCTTAATTTCGTTTTTGCTTGGCGCTCGCAATTGGGTTTTTTGAATTTGGTGCAATAAACTTTCAAGTGTATCAAGATTGGCGTGGTCGTGCTGCATCGCCACATCGTTCCATGCTTTCGTAAACATTCTTACTTGGGGACTAACAAGCGCACTTGATATAGCATATTCAACAAAACCTGGTATCCTTTTCTTACTATCGTCATCGTCTTTCAATTCTGGACAAAGAACAACCGTTTCTCCTGATGCACGACTGGCCATAATGATCTGCAAAAACTTTTCGATGCGGAGTACTCTTGTTTTTAAATCAATGGTAGTAGAAGATATATCATGAATAACCCAGCTACGAATAATGAAATGCATGCAATAAAGATACTGAATTGCACCCGGGAAGGCCAACAACAAATCGTCATCAGAGAAGGCAGAAGGTGAAACGACAGAACGTTTTGCGCCTTCAATGGCAGTAAATATATCGGATACAATAACTTGCTCTGGCAAAACATGATAGTCTGGAAGATGGGCTGATGGAGTATCCACTAGTCTGGATAACGAAGAGGCTATTTTGGAAGTGTGAGAAGGTTTTCTTGCTGGAAGCCATGCATAGAGATCACCCGACTGTGCTTCAAAGACATCAAAAGTCTGAATCCAATCCTGCATTGTGACTGAAACAAAGAGCTGGCGTACCGATTTATCAACCTGCTCAAGCAAATATTCCGCAGGGTATCTGTCAACTACATTCCCTGCATCAATATCACGAGGTTTTTTGGAAATAGTCAATGGAATCAATCTGTTTGTTGCAAGCTGAAGGGTGGTATGGTATTTTGTATCTCCACTTGTCAAGTGTCGATAGAGTTCTTCTGCTCCACGTGAACACTCAGGGTCAAACTCGATTGCTTTCATGTCGTAGCAAGGCGAGAGCGATTTTACCAGGAACTGTTTTTGAAGCTCTTTCATTCTATCTTTGATGACTTTGGAAGTGGCCAGTGCGTCAGAAATGTTTTCCCATTGACTGTTAGACTCATCAGGCGTCAATGATTCTAGAGGAGTAATCCAATCGTTGAGTGCCTCCCTTGCCTTGTGAAGAAACGTGTAGATATAGCGGTGGATTTCGACTTCATCTATAAAATCATAAAAGTGCTCTTCACTCCAATAAAGTAAAATATTCAAAACTTGGAGTTGAATAAATGCAATCTTTTTCCAATCATAGCCAGACAGACCATCTTCTTGCACCGAGTTACTAGTTGCGTTTGGTGATTGAAAATAAGACTCGAGAAGGATAAGGGAGTTTTTCTTCTTGGAGGATAACGCCGAGTCTTCCTTTGCATTGACAAATTTCTTTTGCAGCATATCTAGCAGGTGTGTGCTGGAACAGAAGGTTCGGTATGTTACAAAAAAAGTGCTGATATATTCATCATCATCCATGGTAATATTCTCTGGAACAGATTTTTGTAAGTCTTCTGTGAGTGATATCATACGCCATTGATCCTTTAGTGCATCCATATAGTGCGTGATTCCAAAAACAAGCAATTCAACCAAATATTCCAGATATCCTCCTTTGACATGAACCAATACTGTAAACTGATTTTCCTCGGTGGATTCTATTCAAAATAAAAATGAAAAGACGGTTTTGTTATTATTATTATTATTATTATTATTATTATTATTATTATTATTGGCTTTTTTTTTTTAAAAAAGAAAACCTACCATTATCTCCTAGTTTATTCTTTTCCTCTAGTTTATCTGTAGTTAATAATGCAGATGCCTTGAATATCAATTCACCCTGTTGAACACTCAAGACTATTTCGCCACTACCACCAGAATAGGATCTATTTCTTCTATGAGTATCAATCAAAGTTTTTGTTGAATAGGTGCGATGGTAGCGATTTGAAATAAGAGAGCCCAGCCATGTTTTAGTGTGATCCGGCTCTATATCATTTTTCCCTGGAGGAATACTCGAATTGGCAGACGGAAAGCTGTATGTTCTTCTACGAAACGCTTTTCGGTTAGAGCCTTTGGAAGGAGAAGACAGGTCTAAAGCGGTTGGACAAGAACCATTGAGAAGACTTGAATAAGAAGAGGAGCTAGTAATCGGTAAGTACTGAAGTGAACGAAGGTTATTCTTTGTCAGACTATTCTTAGTGCTTTGACTATCGTCTAAAAAGGACCGAAGAGAGCGAATACTGCTATTATTTCCTCTTTTACGAGGATGCGTTTTGACAAATGCACTGCTTCCTTGATCACCACCACCACTTGGAGAGTTTGCACTCGTATCAGAAGAGTCATTCATGATGCATATAAGATCAATCAGACGATAGCTACAAAGTAACTCTGGAAATATCAGCGAAGACGACGAAGGTGGAGGTATATCTGATCCTCCTTGATGATGAGAACTGAATTTACGCCTGTCATAGCCTTGACCAAATATCTTTGGCTCACAAGCAAGGGAACATTCTTGCAAATACTTGAGATCATGAGGAACCGACGTCAGATCAGTAACAGAATGCTCGAAAAAAGATTGTAGAGGCGCCACCACCGGAAATCCAACAGATGCTCCCGTCAAGACCGGTTTTCCACGACATCGTTCATTCCAACCATCAAGACTTGATTTGATGGCATTGTAGATCAACCGACATTCATCAAAGTTGATGATACCAGGATCAAATGAGCGATCGATGCGCCTTTTTAAGCAATCCACAGACTGACGAATTGTTCCAAAAAATGGCAGACTTGGCGTGTCGGTATTCTGCCGCAATTTTAGATGATCGACATCAAGCACCTGAGCAAATTTGAATATGATGTCAGAACTCCACTCATCTGACCATTTGTTTTGATTAAAAAGCCCGTGCTCTGTCAATATCTTTGCCCATTGTTCCTGAACTATTTTCACCAATGCCCGATCGACTGCTTTCCACGTTTCTCGCAATCTGACAATGCCAACCGAACACACGCCCATTGCCACCGCACACCAGCCGGTCATATCGCCCAACTCAATCAAGCGCAATCCAACATGAATCCAATGCTCCAGCAATTCCGAACGGATCAGCAACCCAGTCTTTTGTTCTTGCTGCTGAGAATCGATCAAGATATGACTTCGAATGATTTTTGTGAGAAAATGAGGTGATGCAGTTGTAAATAGTAAGGAATTCAACATTTGAACCGGTGACTGAGGTTTTGGTAAATAAGACAGAGGGTTGAGAATGATCTGCTGATACTGCTGATGCTGCGATATGTGAAATATGTAAACTTGCTCTGCAAAGCTGGTTGGATCGACGATAAGAAAGACCTCTGGTGTAAGGCCTGTAAGGAACAAGTTGGAAAGGTTGATAGAATCCCGGTTCTTTCCATCCAATACATCGTAAGCAGCTATATTTTCCACTTGCTGCTGCTGCTGCTCATTGTGCTCCGACAAAGGCAAAGAGTTTAAGAATTCACTATTTTCAGCCACAGTTTTGAGAACCAGCTCCTTCACTGTAAGGACTCGTTCATCAACTGAGATGGTGTCCAGTATTGCCATCATTTTCGTAGCTACATCGCCCATTATATCCAGACTAAAGCGTTGACACCAAATTGTCATCAAGCCCAACAAACGATCCTTCCTGTCGGGCTTTTCGGCGTAGGGTGCAATTGCCATCATCAGGTGAGAGCCTGTGGTAAAAGTAGAGTAAGTGGTCAAGAAAACATCAATAAATTCATTATCCTCGGTTGCTAGTAGTTCAAGAACCATCGCTTCAAGCGTGCCTCCCTGGACTTGAACCACACCGGCCCGGCCCTTCCAAATCAGATCCTTTTGTGTAGCGTCGTACATCCTGCCAATAATCGAGTCATCCCATTCTTCATAGCTTGTGCTGCCTCCAGACCGGCTGGAAAGAAGATCTTCCTCATCCAAAGGAAAGCCTGACTTTCTGCTTGATTCCATCTGGCTCTGGAAGGAGCTGACCCAAGCTTGTCCACTATCGCGGTATTGAGTTGAATAGAACCCAAGGATGGATGGCCTGTTCACATACGAGATATTGAACAGGAGATGTCCATTTGAATGCAAATGTTGTGAGCAAGAAGAAGTATCTGAATATTCGATAAAGTCAAGTCTAAGGTTGCTCATGGAGAGCTTCGTTTCAATCTTCCACAACTGATTCGGTGACTCGGGACGATTGCAAATGTAGAGAAAACCATCCTGAGTCGTAATCAAATGAACCTGCTGTAAAGGCTGCAATGATACTTGGTTGAGCTCCATAAAAACCGCTGCCTGGTTAATGGTGGATTTAGCGAACAATACTTGCTGTGCTTGGCGATCAAAATCACTTTTCACTGGCTTCACATTTGATGGCATTCTTGCCGCTGTTTTAGCTGAGCTGCCACTGGAAGTGCTGGTGGATTGAAGTGCCGGGTCTTTGGGCGAAGGAAACAATGATCGAAGAGGCGACTCAGAGGCGACCTTGTAAAGATAAAGCTTATGACCTCTTAAAATCACCTTGTAGAGTTTCCATCCACGGTCCAATTTAGTCTGCTTATGGAAATGCTTAAAATCGGTTTTTTTAAACAAGTAGCCCTCTTTTATAATGATTAGACTTGTTCTCTTTTCCGCTGTTGAGTTTCTATTACGTGACGAATCAAACTGGATAAGCTGAAGGCCGTCCATTCCCATCATCGACATTGGACGTGCAGGTTTGTTGGTTTTCAAGTCTGAAATAGACTGTTCTTCAAAGGACTTTGAAAGTAGAGCAGTACCATCATCATTATCATCCCTTCTGGCGTGAGTATCTTGAATCGCTATAGGCTGATTATTTAACCGCGTAGACGAATTGGATGCTCGAGGACTTTTGTTGCTATGGGAACCCGTTTTTGCGCCTCCTACGTTATTGTTGTTGCTGTTGTTGCTATTTCCACTTTGAAAAAACCGATTTTTTATAAAAGAAAACGCATTTCCACGACTCTGATTTGAAGAAGAGTCGTCTTCAACTGTTCGCGGTGTTGACGAATTGCCTTTGCTCTTTTTAGTTTTCATCGCCAAAGAAGGCGAAAAGTATGAAGAAACAAGTGAAGAAACAAAAACAAAAGAAAAGGAAAAAAAAGTTTCACTTTTTTTTTTTTTTTCCACCAATTTAAATGGTCAAGCGTTTCTCCCCCCCCCCATTTTTAGTCACCCCCACTTTCCTTTTGTGGGCTCATTAAAATGGCCAAGGCGCATGGCTCACTGCTCTCATAAAAAGAATGCACGATGGACTTGGAAGCTGACAAGCGTTTGTTTCTTTCTATTTCATTGCAAGCACATTTGAGAATTGATTCATTTTCTGTTCTCTTGATGGTCTTTTTTTCCATGCTCCTTTACTCTCCGATTATTGCTGACAGTAGTGAAAGTATTGATCCAGGATATCAACATTATTTTGTTGCTCTAATGAGTAGATGCTAAAGTTTGGAGTCCAATGGACATGGCACTATAGAAATATAAAGCCTAGGATAAGCAACATGGCAGAATGTCCACTTTTGTTTTCGAAAGTAGTCAGTTGCCATTTAGTATCTTGGTACTTGATTTGCATTGACCACACTTTTCAATATAAGTATTTATTTTATTTTATTTATAATTCTACATGTTGTCTATTCGGCATGGTTGAAAAGATAGCTTACACTCTCACCGTTGTGCTATTGAATGAATGAATACGACTGTATTAATAATAAAATCATATTTGTACTTACAGTTCTTCTTATTGCTTCAGCAAGTGTGTTGGAAATGTCAATAACAATCAATTTAGAGCATTGATCCATCTTTTCCTTGGGAATGGGGAAAGTGTTGGTAACAACCAACTTGTATACGCTGTCACATGCCTCAATCTTCTTGATAGAGTCGCCACTAAGTACACCATGAGTGGCGATGATGTAGACCTTATCGGCACCGCACTTCTTGACAAGATGATCTGCTGCATCCAAGAAAGAACCGCAGTTATCAATGATATCATCCTTTTTTTAAAAAAAATAGTCATAATTGTTAGACAAAGTGCCCCGTTTTTCCTTGTCAAGATACCTACAGTCAAAAAGACGACTTTTTCATAAACATCGCCTACTAAAGTGATTGTGCTTTCACCATCCTTGTCGGCAACCACAGTAACAGCAGCATTTACAATATCGCCATTGACACCGGCTTCATTCAATGATGAGATGCTTGCAGTAAGATCTTGGGGTGCGTCTTCACTGGTCTTCTCTTCTTCAAACACACGCACAGTAGAATCGCCTTCATTAGATTTAGGCATGCCACTGTATGGTCTGTTTTGGCCTTGGGGGCCCATGCGAGATCTATCTTTGTGGATCAATGCAAAATCAAGTCGAAGTGCATCAGCCAATGAGGTGACTCTAAACACAAAATAGGATGAATATACCCGGCATTACATTTTACACAAGCAAGGGCTATATTACCTCTTGGCACCGCCCGCATTCTTTGATACAATCACGCCATTCTGCCAATTGGGAACGGTTTGAGTGATCCATCGTGCAATGACGGGCTCGGCGTATAAGTTATCAACGGGGCGCTGAAAGAAGCCTTGCATTTGCGAGGCATGAAGATCCATTGTCTATATAATATCATCAACACGTGGTCATCAAGGATAGTAAAGGGTGTCACTTACAATAATGTGGTCGACACCGGCAACAGCGAGCATATTGGCAACCACTAATACAAGTAAATACCCGCAATACAAACAGATGATATCGTTCACTCTACTTACATTTGGCAGTGATGCTGGTTCTTCCTTTACGCTTACTTTGCTTACAGTAAGGAAAGTAAGGAAGAACAGCAGTAATACGCTTGGCCGAACCAATACGAGCAGCCTGGATCATGATACAAAGCTCGATAATGTTATCATTCATGTTTTTGGAGCCTGACTGGATAATAAAAACATCCTCGTTACGGACAGAAACACCTAAGACGGCAAAAGGGTCAGTACGCAAGGTGGTTTTACTTCAACCCAAAAAGACACTTACGAATCTCGACATTTGTTTCTTTGTTGCTAAACTTCTTCAATGTTGTTTCTGAAAGAGGCATTCCGAGTCGTTTTGTAACAAGCTCAGCAAGCTCAGGATGAGAAGAACCGGCTAAGATTTTGGTATTACGCATTGTTGACTATGGCTGTAGTGTAAAGGCTATTGAAAGCTACAAGAATTAAAAAACAAAAAAAACTTGCAATGACACTTGGACTCAGAATCGAAAGCAGTCACAATAGATGAAGTACATCATATACCATATCACAAACAGTGTCGTGCATATTGACAGAATAAAAGACTCTTTTATAAACAAGTAAACGTATAAATAAATGAATAAATAGATAAATAGAAAGATAGACAGATGGATAGATAGATAAAGTAAATATGTTGGGCTAGGGTGCAACTTAAGGGTCTATGGGTGGGGCTGAGGTTAGAGTGGGCCGCCAGGACCTTCAGGCATCTAAGCCATTCGTTAATGATATTCAAATGCATTAATAAAAAAGAAAACTTTAGTTAAAGAGTTTTATTTTTAGATAATTACTATTATTAATGGTACGAATTTCATTTGCATTATATTTGTTGTTGCTGTTGTTGTTGGACTTCAATTGCATGAAAATAAAGTAATAAAAAAAAAATACACGCATTAATCTTTAATATCTTCTTCAACGACACCTTGAATACCATATTCTTCTTGTGACAGCTCTACGTCTTGGCTGGTTTGTGCAGCGGCTACGGTCTGAGTATAGCTTGTTTTAAGTTTTTCTGTGCCATATCCAATTGCGTTTTCTTTTGAACCTTCGTTGATTTCATCGTATTGGATATTATTTTCACCTTGGATACCATGCTCCTCCAGAGGCTGCTCTTCAGATTCATAGCCAGATGTGTACACCTTTACGTGTCCTCTTATGTCGACTTCAATCATAATTTCAGTTTGGTACAAATAGAATTTAACCTTGTAGTCAATGGTTTCTTCGGGATCAGTAATGCCAAGGTCGGGCCAGGCTATCTTAAACTGTGCCACCTTCTTAACTCTGTCATCAAAGGTGTATCTAGGTATGTCATCAGTGCTTCCATCGTATGCATAAAGACCTTTTTATATGAATGAAAAGAAATATTTTAGAATCAAACAAACATGTGCATTTAAACATTTAAAATGATACAAAAACTTACGCAAAACAGGCTGCTTTCCATATGAACCAACAAACTCTCTAACAACGAAATGATTGATGCTTCTAATATCATCCTTCTTTGCATAAACCAAGAATCTATTTCTGCAGTACAGTGTGTTGTTTGCTTTGGATTGATAACTATGTTCAGTTGGATCACGGCCCTCTTCGAAAGGCAGGCCACACGAGAAACCATAAGTACGTCGAATGACTCGCTCCGTCACAGATTGCGGATTTAATCCCATTAATACAGCTCCTCTTACAATAGCCATCTCACCTTGGTCAGGGGAGCATATCAAATCCACCTTTGAATCGTACTCTTTTCGAATGCTTTGCAACAAGTATCCAGATTGACCAAATCCACCAACCAAAAATATAGCATCCAGTTTCTCTTGTGATTGCTCAAACTGATACTTTATTAGCGCCTTGATTTTATCGGTTATAGGTTTATATACTTGGTCTCTGATGACATCCACGGGAATACCAAGCTTACAATCCTCAATTTTTGATACCGTGTTTGTTGCATTAAAAGTTCCAAATTGGTTAGGTAGAGTAATGAAATCAATATCATCGTCGTCATCGTTTTCAAGTTTAATAGAATGCTACATCATTGGTATATCATAAGTCTTTGTAGACGCATGTACGTGGTAAATACATACCTTGATTGTTGATATAAATTCAGTCATACAGTGATCCAGTATTGAATCCGTTATTTCAATCTTTGATTCTGTCAAGTCTTCTAATTCGCGGCGATAAAGGTATCTCATTCGCTCATCTATATAAGTACCACCACATATATCACCGGTGCCTCCAGACACTTCAATAAGAGCCTTTTTCCCATTATCTATTTTAATCTGATAGACAACCAAGTCTACTGTACCGCCACCTGCATCACAGATGAGAAATCTGTCTCCGTCTTTTAGCTTATATTCTTCCACTTTTTTTTCGCAATAAAGTGCGGCTGCCTCGGGTTCTCCCACAAGCACCAAACGATCCTGAGGGTCATCGGCGGAAACAAGTTTGGCATCAATGGCAGCTTGACGCATAGCACTCTTTGCTTGATCAGTCCACATGGCAGGCACTGTGAGACAGTAACGGACATCATCTGGCTGGAAAATTAGACTGGTGCTCTTATTGAGCTTTTTCATGGCATGATCATGCAGTAAGTGTAGATAGTCACTGATTGCCTTTAAGGCTGAAACACCTTCAGGAAGCTCCGGTAAATTTTTTTCCTTATTCAAATAAAGTTTGAATTTGTGGATTACTTTGTGGTCCTTTATGTTTTGCTTCCTTATAGTATCATAGCCCCATTTCTTTAATTCAGCCCCTTTATAAGCTGATACTGTAGGTACTTTATTCATGCGGTACCCACCTCGAGGTTGATTTCTCCTAATTGAATTCATCAGCTGTTAGCTTTACTCACTAATGATAAAAATCAACTATACCAACCATGCCGTGACATCAAACAAGTATTCAGTAATCTTTGAATGGTTTTGCTCATAATCGTTTATCACAGAGTAGGCAACACCAGAGAATGTTGTTCCAAAATCTGTGTCAATAAAACAGAAAAAGAAAATGACTGTTAGAAAAAAGAGTATACGCTAAATAAACCGGATATATACATTACCTATTCCCATCACAACCTTGTATGATTTCTTTTCATCATTGCCTTCCTTTTTTTTATAAACAACTAATTCCTTTGTCTTTTTAGTAAGAGAATAGATGGCACCGCGAGAGACTGACAATACACCATTTCTGGGTACAAAAGTCGAAGAAACCATAGTTCCAAACTCTTTCTTGATTTTGTTTTGGACAAACAAAGATTGACCAAGACCGCCTGTTATGAAAATTGTATCAATCTTGTTTTCAGCAAGTTCAAATTGTTTGCGAATCAAATCGAAAATGCTAGTGAAAAGTGGATCATAAATAGTCTCCTTTAGTTCACTGGCAGTAAGTGTTAACTTTCCATCGACAACATCTCGTAATGAATTGGCGGATGGTTTACAGGAATCTGGTAAATCGACAACACATTCTTCGCCATCATAATCGCTTTTACACTATTAGTTTAGCCAGAAAAAAACCCCCCAATGATGTGAATATTGACAATACAGGTTTAATGATGATGAAAGACTTTACCATAGTTTGGATATAAATATTACCCAGCATTTGTTCAATGGATTTTTCTTGGAAAAAGTCAAATTCCATACCAATCTTCTCTTTCAAGAGAGATTTTGCTCTTGTATCGAAAAAGGCAGTACCAAATTGACCAGATTGAGCCCGAGTGACCTCCATAAAATCCTGCAACTTTGTGAATTCAAAAACACAAACATCCATGCTTTTACCACCGATATCACACACCAAAAAGCGCTCACCCGTCTTGAGAGACTGTTTATTGACGATTTCATATTCTCTTCTACAAAATGTAGCAGTGGCAACGCTCTCCTTCATCAGTACAAGTCGTTCTCTTTGATAGGCGGATTCAACAAGCTTAGCGGCAACAGCAGCTTTTCTGATGAGCCCCTTTGTGCTTTCAGTCCATAAAGAGGAAGGGATGGTGATACAATAGGTAATTGAGGAGGGGCTGATATTTTTTATCTCTGTTGACTTTGAAATAAGGCTGCCTGAAATAATTTGCTTTGCACATTTGTTGATCTCACCCAGGTAATCCGTCAAGAGGTTTTCGATAGTGATATCGGGTGGAAGAGTTGGAAGGTTACCTTCATTTCGAAGATAACGCTTTATAGGATGAGAGAAACTACTGGTAGCGGTTCTGATTTTTTTTTTAATTGCGTAATGGTTCCAAAACACAGTTTCGTCAAAGTACAAGGGTCCTTTAATAAGCGAGTTTTCTCTACTCCTCTCGCTTTATTTTCATGTATGAGTATTTTTTTCGAGTGAAAGAGAGAAGGAGAAAAAATAAAAAAAATAAAAAAAATACAAACCAAGTAGTCAGGTCATTAAGTGACACCAAAGTGGGATATGCATTTTTATGGGAACTAATAGAGCATGCAGTGTTGGTCGACCCAATATCTGTTTTATGTTAATAAAGCGCGAACAAGTGTTTTTTTCCCTCTTTTTCTTTGCTATTCTTTTTCATACCGATAGATATGGTATAGTAAGGCTTATCGTTCATTCTAGACGACGCTCCTCCTTCAGCTGACATATTGAATTTCTCTTTTTCGTATCCGAAAGAAAAGTAAAGAAAAAAGGTTTGATGAATTAAAGAAAAAACAAAAGAGAAGAAGAAAGAAAAAAGCCTGAAAAATATAAAAATAAACTAAAAGAACTTAAAAAACAAAACAAAAAATACTCATACCACCTTAGTGGCACGTCTAAGCCAAAAACTTTAATTACGAGTCTTTTAAAATGTCGTACAGAAATACTAAATGAAGTAAATCACAAGGTGGGTAACGAAACACATAGCCAAGAAGCTAAATGGATGAAGAAAGCGTTCTGCACTTCAAGTGAGCAACATTATAGGGAGAAAATAAACATTGGCAATCGATGTAGAAAGTTTTTCAAGAAATTGATGCAATGTACACATTTTACTTTCTTCACTGGTTTTAAGTTTTTTTGACCACGTGGAATGGAAATTTTTTAGATATCACACATAAAACTCTAAAATGGCCACTTGCAGAAAAAAAAAAGTTATTTATTCAAAAATACATGTATAAATTAGATAAAATGATGATTAGTTGTTAATGTAATTAAATTAATTCTTTTCTTCGACTTCTGTAACTTCTGCAACTTCAAGCTTATTTGTGTCGGTTTTTTCCAACTCGTGCTGTTCATTAGCCAAATAATTCTCAGTCTCAATCTTGGCTTTATCAACGTCAATAAAAAAGACAATAACGATGGCAACTACAAAAAGCGCAAGAACAAATGGCCAACCTTTCCAGAGATTATCTGTATGTTCTGTGATAGCAGACACAACAACGGGGCCCAACCATGAAGAGCCCTTGTTAATGACACCAAAAAGACCAAAGAACAGGTTTTCCTTTCCTCTTGGACAAAGTTCAGCCAACATTGTATTTTGCCAGGCCTACAACATTACATGATGATGGGTTAGCATTTTTCTTTTCTTATATATTTATACAATACCCAAATAGGTGCAGTGAATAAGCCAGTCCAAACATAAAACACCCAGAGTTCCCAATTCGTCTTGAGGCCAAAGTTGTCAAGTCCGATACCAAAACAGCCCCAAACAGCCACAACGCCACTAAGAAAAATAATAATAAGCAAGTTGGTTTTTGTCTTGACGTTGAAGCGCTTAGCCAGCCAAAGGAAAAAGAGACAGCCAATAATGGATGTAACAGCGGAAGCCAAATTAAGAATAGTAACTTGCTGAGCAGAAAAGCTAGTGATTTCTCCCTGAATAATACCAATCATTTGATTTGTTGTGGAAACACCATCAGCGAACAAAAGGTAGGCAAATAAATAGAGGAAGAGATAGCGCAATTTACGAGCTTCCTTGAAGGCAACGTAGATTGACTTCCAGCCAATGGTGAAATGGTTTGCACCTTCAGGGAGATCCGGTCCTCTTCTTCCACGAGGGACCGCCAAAAAGTACGGAATGGCATTGATGATCCAGAAGGCACCACAAACCACAGTTCCAATGTAATTGTAAAGGGGATCATTGCCTAAAACATGCTGATCGCCTTCTCTAAAGTTGTATTTATCCCATTTAATGAATGATACACCAGACAAAACACCTAATGATTTGTTTATTAGACGCTGTCCCACGAAATACAAAATAATATATTTATAGACAAATTTATACATAAATAACAAAAGATGTGCTTTACCTGTCAATATCAGGAAACCAATGTTGGAGAAAACAGTAGAGATGGCAGAAACATGGTTTCTCCATTTATCGGCAACAACTTCGCTTTCTTCCTTAGTCATATCAGGGTCCGCTCTAGCTTTACGGACAACTGGTAAGTTATCACTAATGTTCACAATATAAAAAAGTTAGTTTTATGTGTAACCTTTGCGAGATTTTCAGGAGAGAGCGAGAAAAAAAAACTCCGTCATTTTTTGATCTTCATCATTTACCTTAGAGTGGGGAAGGCAGCAAAGTAAAATACAAGCGATGCACCATATGCGATTAATGCGAGGATCTCAATACCCATCATTGCATTCCATGCAGAACCATCGTTATAAGCCCAAGCAATAGGTATGATCTGAGTGGCACAACCAACAACAGTGACTATCAGTAGGATATATTTGTTCCAGCTACCGTAATCAGCAAGACTACCAAAGGTAGTGAAGATAAGGAATTGAACGCAGAAAGAAATAGCTTGAACATATAAAGTCATGGATGCCACAGGTATACCCCTTCCGTTTGTCCATGGTACGTAGCAGACTTTGTCAGAATAGATATCGCAACCTTTCATATCTGGTGTATCAGGATAATAACCACCCTTATAAGCAAGCGACTGTAAAATATTAACCATATAACTAAACATAGTGTAGCCGTTATCCTATACAGGGCAAATGAGTATTTTTCTTTCCCATTGGTATATTTCTTTCCTTCTCTATATACTATTTTACCCCATTGTAATAAAGATAGTAGCCCCAAAGTTCCCATTTGGTAGCAGGAGGTTGTGAAAGAACCTCTTTGCCCTTGTCAGTATTTGGATCTATTTCATCGTCTGAAGCGTTAAAAGGCGAGGCAAAAATACCCTCTTTTAAAGACATTTATTTTGATGTTTGGAGGAAAGGGTTAAAACGAAAAAGTAAAATTTATAAAAAATAAAAAAAAGGCAAAAAAAAATGAAGGACTCAAGAGTTTTTATATATAGGGAAAGAATATCCTAAAAATGAATAGCTTAATTATTTGTTGCAGTGCTAACAGTTGTGACACAGTGTGTGGGGAGGAACATATCGAATTCACAGTGCTTTACAACAGCATTATTTTTCCCATGGATACTTAATCAGACACTTTTGTGTTACATCATTTTGTATCTGACAAAGAGCGTCTTACCATTTTTCCTGAGCTGCCATTGAATTGTGATCCCTGCAAACTAGACCCTTTCGATTTTACATAAAAATATATACATGTTTTTTGAATTGTTGGTTAAGAGTCATTATTTAAGGTTCAAGGTTATCCATCCTCCCCTGCTGAAGCTAAAATCAAGAGTAAAACTTTTGTCGTAGCTTTGAAATAAAAAAAGAAAAAAACACACACAATGTCGCCACCAATAATACACTTTTTTCTTCTTATTATTATTATTCTTCTTGGAGATGATAAAAAAAGGGAGTTCTTGGGACCAGGAGGATGTCGGTTTATTTTCTCTTCTTTGGTTCTTTTTTGGATCCTCGGTTCACAGCTAAAAATACACTTGTGTTTGTGACTCTAAAAGTATTAAAAACAAAAATTGATTTTCTATATCCGTTTTATTTCCCAATTGAAATCGATTTTCAGCCATCAAGTAATAGATCAATAAACTCTGCAATCCCGAGTCCCTGAAGTACCTATTTTTTTTTTCTGACTTATAAATCGCATATTTTTCTGGTTAATTAAAACACTGTACAACAAGTAATAGTGAATAGCAAAAGTATTGGTTCTGCATATCAATTAAACTAGCTTAATTGGAATAAGTGAGCTTCTTTGAAATCATTATCAATTTTCAAAGGCAAGTTTGAAGGATCTCTAGTTAATCAGAGGGTTACACTAAAGTCAGACAACGTTAAGTCATCTGTGAAAAGTACATGTCTGCGAAAGACTTG
>VCJG01002693.1:4630-19335 GCA_024140375.1 Backusella westeae | reverse complement strand
AAAATGGGTTAAGGGAAGTTAGGCTTTTATTATTAACCCACATCCGAAAAACAGACATTTTGTTACTTAATAGCCCTTAATTGACCTCAAAAGGCGTATATGATCTCCAAAAAAACGTTAATGAGGCTCGTTAGTGGTTGGTGAGACTACACTAAAGGCGTGACATATAAATAACACTCTAAAAAAATTAAATTGTTTTATTTTGGTCTCTATTGAAGAATCTTTCCAATTCTTGGTATCTACAATATTGATTGTCTTTGTACATGGATATTTTTTCTGTGATTTTCTCAATTATTGTTATTTTATTTCTCAAAATATTCCCCCTCTTTTCTCATCAATTTGCAATTTTTTCTCAATTTCTTGGAAAAAACAGTAGGTCAAATGTATAATATAGCATTAATAAGACACTACAAATATTTAGAATTTAGTTTTTACCATCGATTGGTTTTAATGTTTCCATCACTCAAGCTTGTTGTCATATATTTCATATTTCCTGTTATCTCTTGCGCAGTGACTCTAGATGCAACTGAGACTGTACTTTAGAATAAAGCGCAAGTACATGTAGAAATTTAAAAAAAGGTAAACTTGTAAAAGCCATTTCGTCCATCTTGATCTCGTACATCCAAGCAAAGCCTCTTCCATTTTTGTACAATACAAGTCACATATGTGTGACTGCCAATAAACTTGTCTTTTTTGCTTTTTCACACAACTTTTTTTTTTCTTGACTTTACACTTTTGACATTCTTATAAAAATGGGAAAAGAAAGAAAGTCTACCATCAAGTTTCAAAAAAGTAAATTAAAAGGCGTTGTTAAGCGTAGAAAGGAAGTAAATAAGCTTAGGCGCCAGATCATTAAGCGTCAGTTGCGTCGTGGTGGAAAGGATCAGCCAAAAGGTAACAGCAATGAAAAACCTCTTGTCTTTTCTTAAAGATATCCATACTTATCTAATAATAAAAAACCAAAAATAGATACCGAAGAAAACGAATCAAAAGAGGAAGAAAAACAAGAAGAAAAGTAACGTAAAAAATGAATTGAAACATATTTTCTGCAAGTGGTTCGATCATCTTATTGTTTTGATACATGCAAAAAAAAAAATAGAGCACCCGAATTTAATATCGAAGATTATTTCGTCAACTTTGTAATCGAAAGTGAAGAACCATTGGACTTGAGTGACGATGAGGAAGAGGATTTGAATGCTTTGGATGAATTTGAAAGCCTGGCAAAACCAGATTCTATCAATGAAAGCAAAGCTGATGGATCTGATAAAGAAATGGAAGAAGACGAAAGCGACGATGACGACGAAGAAGAAGAGGATGATGATGAAGATGATGGCGAAGAGGGCATGGAGCAGGACAATGATGATGAAATTGTTGGTGAACCTGTTACACTTGCCATGTTGAATGAATGGATTACTGAAGCCGATTCTAAAAAATCGCCAATGGGATGGAAGAAGATGTTGATGGCATTTAGATATGTTGTACGATCGGATGATAATAGCGAAGAATCCAAGACTGATTTTACATATAGAGTTGATAGTAGCAAAGGTAAAAGAAAGGGGAAAGAAGGGAAAAATAAGAGAGGTTAACATGAATGATATACATTTAGTTTATACAAAGTTGATTCGATACACATTAAAGGCTGCCTATCCCATTCTCAGCCAGCACATTTATTTCTTGAAAAAGGAAAGATATCCCGGGAAGACCAAGAATTGGCCTAAATTGGAAAAAGTGGTGAAATTGTTCCTAAGCAATTGTGTGCGCTATCTTCGCGAATTGACGCAGGATGATATCATTCAATATGTGTTGGAACAGCTGGAGCCTTGCACCATGTATTTTGGCTGTTTCCCCAAGATTTCCAGAGAATATCTTCGGGTAAGTCGATATCTTTAATTAAATCTAATAATTCCATCACTTACGCATCTGTGAATCTATGATAGGTCTTGCTTGATCGCTGGTCAGACACTGGCCTTTCAGAAGAAACCCGCTCTTTCTGTGTCAAAGCCATTAAACAGCTCGGAACCGAAGCCATTGATGCAAACAAAAAGAACTACATGCCCAATGTCTTGAAGGGCGTATACCTCATCTTTGCCAATCGCGCCACCAAAGTAAATGCGGGCACATTGCCCTTGATTCAACAGATGCTACAAGAAGCCGCCGAAATATACAATGTCGATCACAAGGCAGGCTACGAGCATGCCGATGCCTATGTCAGACAGCTCGCCGACCATTTAAAGAAGGCTAAAAAGGCAAATACCGTCGAAAGCTTTAAAAAGATTTACACATGGCAGTACATTGGATGTCTTGACTTTTGGGCTAGCGTTGTTGGTGTGACGTGTGACCCTGCTCTCGGGTTGGAATCCTCGCCAATGCAGACCATTGTGCACCCGCTCGTGGAATTGTGTCTCCACACAATCCGACTCAACCCCACCGCCCAGTTTTTACCGCTGCGCATGCATTTACTGGGCACGCTGATTGGTCTGATTGACACGACAGGTTATTATATTCCTTTGGCGTCCTTTTTATTTGAGATTCTGGGAAGTGATGTCTTCAAGGGTAACGGCGTGCAGAGTGAACTGCCAGAGTTTGAATGGGAGTTGCATCTTAAAGTGCCAAAGGCGTATCTCCAGTCAAGGATGTATCAGGATGCCGTATACAATATCATGTATGATAATATGGTTAATTTTTATGCCTGTTTTGGTATGTCGATTGCATTCCCAGAGCTGGCCATTCCTGCCATTGATAAGGTATTGTAAATAATAACTTATACTAGTCAATGCTTAATATTAACCCTTAAATCATAATATTAACGATATTGACAGCTCAAAGAGTATTCCCAGAAGATGAAGGGAACTCGATTTGTTAAAACATTACGTACTTTAATCGAAAAGGTAATAATAATAATAAAAAAAATAGAATTCATTATCATTCATTTATATCTTATTCATTTATTATAGCTGGATAACCATAAAAATTACATTGAGCAAAAGCGAGCACCCATCGAGTATGCACCAAACAAATTAGATGAAGCAAATGCATTCTTGAGAAGTGTCAACTTTGAGACAACCCCGCTTGGTGGCTTTTTAAAGAAGAGAAATCAATAAATAAAGTCATTGCATGTAAATAAATAAATTTTAGAAAGTAAGGGTTTTATTTCATGCAGTTGAATGTAAATCATATTGAAAAAGAGAAATCAAACCAATCATTTTATTGATTTTATTTGAAACGTCTGAGACTTTTTATTTTCCTACTCTTGTTCTTCTCTCTCTCTCTTTTATCAAATCTACTCTTCTTTTTCTTCTTCTTTTCTATTTAATTTTAGTAATATAATAATATAACAAAGTAAAAACCATGGAAACAGGCGATAAAGCAAAAGAAAAGGCGGAAGCCCCAAAAAGTCAAGACAAAGTGTCAGATAACAAAGGTGATTTCCTTTTAGAAAAAAAAAATAACTCTACTTTGGAAAATATTTATTTAAAATAATAATAATAATAAAAAAGACAAAGAAAACAGCAAAGTACCAAAGGAGAACCCTTGGGCGCTTTCCCAAGATAAAAACAAGACGAATGCTAATAATAAAAAGCTGAACAAAGATGCTGCTGGTAATAAACAAGAGTAAATCAAAAAATATAAAAAAATAAAAATATCGTTTTTGACCAATACCAAACAACAGATTGGCCTGAACCAAAGGAAACAACAACAACAACAACAGCAGCAGCAGCAGTGGCAGTAGAAGAATCAACCGAAAAGGAAAAATTCAATGCGCCCAAGGTGAAGAGTAAAGGTCAATGGAAACCCTTCACACCCAACATCACTCATGCTCGTAACAACACGGGTGGTAACAAAAGCCATAATAGCAGCCATCATAATACTCGTAGAGCCTCACACCCCAGCTCCAAGAAAGAAGATTCAGCAAAGAAGGACGATAAAGATGAAAAGAATAACAGCAAAAAAGACCATAAACAGCCATACCGTAGAAAAAGCTCAGCACGTCCCACCAATAAACCCCCTGCTTTTATTGCCATTGACGCTGATACATTAAAGCTCTATGTCTTGCAACAAATGTATGCTAATTCACCATCTCTTTTTATTAAATGTTCATATTGAATTTTATTCACCGTTCTTTTTTTTTTTTCATCAATAGAGAATACTACTTTAGTATCGATAATCTTTGCAAGGATCTTTTCTTACGTCAACAAGTAAGTGAAAAATGACTTTTTATATATATATGTTTTCGAGTGAAAGCAATTATATATATATACATAAAAATGCTCATATATTATTCTTTTTCTTAATACCATAATGGTAAACAACTAAAGATGGATTCGAATGGCTATGTTGACTTGAATTTCGTTGCCAACTTTAATAGAGTCAAAGGACTAACCACTGATATGAAGCTCATCCAAGAAGCCTTGGATAATAGCCAGTTACTCCAAGTCAGTGGAGACAAGTTGCGCAAGAGAGAAGGTTGGGAGACATGGTTGATACCAGCTGCCATACCAGGTCCTGCCACTGTCACACCACCGCCCGTTAATTCAAATGGCCCCACTACCGCCGAAATAGCCAAGCAGAATGCACCATCGACACCAAGCCAGCCCACACTTGCCTCGCTCGCTGGCACCTCATTACTCCCATCCTCTGTTCCAAAGCTCAGTCATAGCACCAGCACCAGCAGCAACACAAGCAACGGCAGTAAGAGCAAGCAAGACGAAAGCAAGCAAGACAAACATGACGATCATGACTTGTTTGAGTTTGATGATGATGAAGATTGGCCCGATGGCAGCCGTACCGACACAGTCAAGAAGTATTACCTCTCTGATGAAGACCAAGACGACGACGACGACCATGACATTGACGACGATACCGTTGCTCGCATCATGATTGTTACTCAACGCAAACAGGACCGTACACACACCAGTTATAATCGTGCCAAGATCAACCAAGACATGTCTGAAATGATTAATGAAGGTCTTTATCAGTATGAATCAGGGCTCCGTAGCCGCAATAGCAATCATGCATCCTCAAAGGTGGGTTCTGTTGGAAAAGAAGAGTTTGAGCAATTAAAGAACAGCAATGATTATCACGGTGGCGAGCAAGTAGGCACTCAACTCTCCAGCACGAGCATTCATGCCACACCCATCAAAAAATCCGCACCCCGCTTCTATGCAGTCCGACCAGAATCGCTTCCCACGTCTGCCTTTTTCGGTACGACAGCGACGCCCGTCTCCAACGATCAGGGAAATGTTGGCTGGGTGCTAAGTGACCAGGCCTACCACTACAACCCCAACGACGTCCTGTCGAGCAGCTATGGTAAAGAGAGCAGCATGCTCTCGACCTCGTTGGATATGTCTCATTCGTTTGGTCAGTTCCAGCACCCCAGCCACGAATTGCTACGTGATAAGGGCTTTGTGCAACACAAATATTATAAATACCATGCAAAGGCGCTGCGCGAACGCAAACAGCTGGGCGTCGGTCATTCGCAGGAAATGAATACCCTGTTTCGCTTTTGGTCGCACTTTTTGCGTGATCATTTCAACAACAAGATGTATAACGAATTCAAAAGACTGGCAGTGGAAGATGCAAACCAGAATTACAGGTAGGAATTATCTTGATGAAAGGGATATCTCATATAAGACAATGTATTGATGATGATGGTTATTCTTATTATTATCTGAATAGATATGGTCTGGAGTGTCTTTTCCGATTCTATTCGTATGGCCTTGAAAAGCGATTCCGAAAAGCCATATTTGACGACTTTCAAGAATTGACGCTGGCAGATCATGAACGTGGACACCTGTATGGTCTTGAAAAGTTCTGGGCCTATACTTTTTATCGTAAAGACAAGAAGAAGAGAGAGCTCAAGTTTGTCCCAAAAATAGCCGAGCTATTAGCCAAGTACAAGAGCATCAAGGATTTCAGAGCAGCGCAACCATCGGAAACAGGTGTGAATGATACGACTTATAAAGTGCCTCAGCACGGTGCAAGTGTAAGTTGTTGATATATTTATCTCTTAATGCTATATTAATAACTAACGAATGTGATTAGAAACCGAGAGGTAGTGTGAGTGGACCATCCTCTACCAAAAATAGTAATAGTAGTAGTAGTGGTAATAGTAATAGCAAGACTGAGATGAAGGAAACGAAAGGCACTGCTGCAAGTGAAGAGACTCCAAGCAAGGAAGCCAATTAAACAAGAATTGCTACTATCAAGCTTGATAACAATGCTTTTTAAATAATAATAATAAGAATAAGAAAAATAGACCCTTTTTTTTTGATCTAAAAATAAAATTTTTATAAAAATGTTACAAGGGTGCGGACCGTGTCAATCACTTTGAAACTGTCAAAAAAAAAGTCGAGTCATTTTTTTTTTCTCTCTTTCTATCCTCCCCTTTTTTCAGTAACGGGTTTTCTTTGGGTATTATTATGAGTGAGAAAGGATTTGCGATACCTAAATTGGCCCAGGATCTTATTGCCGGTACCATGGGAGGTTGGGCCCAAGTTGTCGTTGGTAAGAGAGAAAATAGGGGTACACATAAGTCAACTCACCACGGTTTCTATTCTTTGCAGGACATCCTTTTGATACTCTCAAGGTCAGACTTCAAACACAGCCCTCGCCACCCATTTATAAGAATGCCGTTGATTGTTTCCGTCAATTAATAAAAAGTGATGGTGTAAGTTTGTCATGAGATCTAGATGCAGATCCCGGTGTGTTGATTAACAAACGTCTGTTTTGTATTTCCTTTTTGTAGCCCAAAGGCCTTTATCGTGGCGTGGCTTCACCTCTTGCTGGTATTGGTTTATGGTAAGAAGACGATGATGATGATGATACAAAGGAACTTTTCTTGGGTTTCCTAACATTTACCTTCTAGTAATGCTGTTGTGTTTATGTCCAATGGAGAATTTAGAAGAATACTTCAGGGCGGAAATCCAAATAAGGAATTATCATTGTCAGAGATTTTTATTGCTGGTTCCATGGCAGGTACCGTGATGGCCTTTTTCAACTGTCCCATTGAGCTATTAAAGGTCAAGTTACAGACACAAGATCCCAAGGGTGTTATTAACGCAAAGGGAGCATTGGAGCCACCTGTGAGTTGCTAGTTTATTATAAATGCCTATAGACTAATTTTATTTTATTGTATTTTTGTAGTATAAAGGTGTTATTGATTGCGGTATTCGTACCATACGTTCTCAAGGTCCATTTGGTATCTATCGTGGTTTATGCATTACTTTGTTAAGAGACTGTCCTAGTTATGGTCTATATTTCGGTAAGTGCCTATAATGTAATAATGTAATAATTTATATTAATATTTTATATAGTCACTTATGAAGGATTAAAGCGCACCTTCCAATCCATGAAGGGACCTGGCGAGACGCTTGGTAGTTTTGATTTATTAATGGCCGGTGGTATTGCCGGATTTGGTGCTTGGATTCCCGCCTATCCCCAAGATGTCATCAAGAGTAGAATGCAGAACGACCCTAGAATCAAGTCATCGATCCAGGCATTCCGTACCCTCATGCGTGAGGTTGGCTTTAGAGCCTTCTTTAATGGCGTGAGTCCAACTGTCGCAAGGGCTTTCCCCGCCAATGCTGCCACCTTTTTTGCATATGAATTGGCCATGAAGTCCATGTCAAGTCAAGAATAAGTCATGTTTAGAGTTTGTACATAATAACAGTTTTAAATCCATAAAAGCATGCATGCTTGTTTTTTCTTAATTTATTTTATTTTTTTTTCGTTTTTGTTTTATCGTTTTTTTTTTCTAAAAAAATAAGTTATGTACAATAGTTAAAGATAGCAAAACAATATAAAAGAAAAGGAAAGAAAAGGGAAGGGAATGGAGAGAAAGAGGGAGGAAAAGGGAAATTACATATTAAAAGAATTGCCTCACATCGCTTGGAGAGAATGGTTCTGAACAATGGGGACATACTCTTGCGTTTTTCTTTATCAAGTCATCTAAGCACTCTTTGCAATACGTGTGCATACACCGTGTTAATGCGTGCGACTTGAATCTGGTTTTACAAATGGTACAGTTCAGCAGTGACTGGATAAAATGTAATGTTAGTAACAAGAATGACTCGATATATATATATATATATAAAAAGAGTACTTGCCAGGTATTCTCTTTTACATGCTATTAATCGCTCTTCTGCAGGATTATCGGTGCGATTAGTCGACTCTAATTTGCGTCTTAATAATTCCCCACTTTCTTCTACTCGAAGTCGTTTATGTGCTCCTTCTTCAATCAATTGAATCTTTTCCATGATTGCTTTTTGTAGTTCTGTAATCTTGTCTTTTGCTGCTTGCGATCTCTCTTCAAGCTCTTTCAGGGCTGCTTTCGCTTCGTCATTTTTTTGTTTATAAATGTCATAAACCGCATTGCTTGTGTTTAATTCGCGCTCCAGACATGTCTAAGTGAATACCAATTCGATTAATCTCATGGAATACTACTACTACTAATAATAATATCTTGTTTGTATTTACCGCCTGGCTCGTTAGATTCTTTTCTCGTTCATTCATGTCTTTGATGTGTGTCAATTGCTTCTCAATATGCTTGCTGAGAGCAGTACGCACCATTGTGTGTGCATCTTTTGACTTGTTTAAAAATGTAAATGTCTGACTATACTTGACACGCTATCATTATTGTTATTATTATTGTTATTGCTATTATTATATTTAGTTTTGTTTTATTTTATTTACCTCTAATTGCAACTGTTTTATCTCATCCTCTGCTGCTGCCAGTTCTTTCACCATTGTCACACATTGCTCCTCCAGCTCTGGATAAAGCTGAATAACCTTCTCAATCTCCTCTAGTAACTGTTGTGTAATCTGTAATCACATCAGGTCAGTGAACAGTTGCTATTGCAAGTAGTATATACTTACAGGTTCCAGTGTAGTGACTTTGTGTTGTTCTTGAGAGATGAATTGTCTTTCCTTTTCTATTCTGTCCTGCAGAATTTGTATAGCACTTTGTTCATCAGAGACAGATGGATGAAAACCATGTTCTTCTTCAAAAGAGGTTGCTTCCTTATCCAGTCGAATGTATTGCGATATCGTGTCGAGTTGGCTTGATTGCGAATGGCCTTCTAATCGATGCTTTGCTTGCTCCACTTTTTCGCTCAGCTCTCTGTGATATAATAACCGTTTCAGTCCATAATAGTAGCGATAGTTACCCCCTGTTTTGTTTACCTACCTTATATCGTTTTCAAGTATTTTAATGATGGAATGTCCAGGATCTGCCTTTAGATAAAGGTCATAATACAGTTTATCGCCCGTCTTGGCCGCCATTTTCCTTTTTAACCGAAGCAATTCAGTCTGCAAATGATGAACAAGATCGTCTCTTGTCTCTGAAATCACCTTCCACTCCATAAACGACGCATTGCCTACACTGCTACTCGAGGCCTTTGATTCATCCATGTAGCTCTGAAAAGCGTCACGTTCGCTACGCACGCGAGTCAGCTCCCTATCAAGCCTTCTTAGATTAGCCTCAAGCGTCCTCATACGGTTTATCCTGTCATTGTTCCATTGGTTGATGAGAATACGGCGCTGATCCAGGATATCATCAAGCCTGTTTTGAACGTCATGGCATGAATTATCCAAATGGTTGCATTTTTCCTTGAGGCTGGTCCGTGCGCTGTATAAATTGCGACACATGGGTGCTTTATAAATACGGGATTCCGGCATGCTGATCAAATCCATTTCTAAACGCGCAATTTGCTGCTTGATGATGATGCGGTCATTCTTGATGGCTTCGATTTCCTTTAAACGTTGATCTAGCGTTTGCTGTACATTAATCAATTGATTGTCCGAGAATGCCTGGTTCTAGATGGATAGCAATGGTCAGTTGGATAATAATAATAATAATAATAATAATAATAATAATAATAATAATAATAATAGTAATAATAATATTATCATATTTACATCTAGGATTGTTTGAATTGTGCTTTCGGTCGAGGTCGCAGTAGTATTATTAATATTATTAGTATTATTATTATTATTGTCGTTAGTATTATTCGTGTTGCTATATGCTGAATCACGAGAGCTCTTCTCCAACACCATTCTAGTTTCATTTATCAAGCGCTCTGTTGGTTCCAATAGTCTATTTAATGACCTTAATTCTTCCGCCAGTAGCAGAAACTAACAATGTTTGTTTTGAGTAAATACGCTTTGTCACCATGGCCGATAATAGCCTTTACCTTTAAAATCGATGTTTGATAGCCGTGCTTCAGATCCATTATTGACTTTTGTCCGTTGCTCCAACTCGTCCAGCCGTGCTTGTACTCCCTTTGTAGCGTAGGATCTAAAACGAATAACAGTGAGTTGATGTACAATGATAATCATGTCTGTGGTGATCATTACCTAGTAACGAACTGAACTCTGTAAGTTTTCTCTCTCTTTCACTCAAATGGTAGTCCAACACCTTGTCCAATTTATACACTAAACTAAAATCCTTGCTTCGTGTTGCACGCGACATGTTTGGTATAAGATCAGGCACCCATTCTTCTTGTAATAACTGATCAAACCAAGAAGAAGACGACGCAGGCTCTAATGTACAAGACATGCATGAGTGATTATGGTGCAATTCAACTCTTTTATTACCTGTTGTTGAGGTAGAGGGTAGTCTTAGCTTCTCATTGAGAGTGCCATTCATGGAGGATTCAAGCTTTTAGAATAATGCGTAAGTAAATCATGTCGAAATAAACAATATAATAAAACTTACTCTTGTAATGGCATCGTGCCAAAGTGGCATCGAGTCATCAGTTTCGTTTTTCAACCTCTCCAATGGATCCAACTGTTTCTTTAGTCTCTTGCAAGTTCTCTAAGATGAATGGAATCAATAAAACGCGTTTAAGGCATAATCTCTTTTGGTACTTACATTATAGTCTTTCCATTGTCTTAGGATGGCTTCTTTTTGAAAGGCTTCTAAAGGTTCCTGTTGTCGTTTATTTTATAAATACTTGTTTATATATACACACATTTATATTTTATGACTCATCAGCTTGTTTTCTAGTTTGTGTTTACCTTGAAAACCTCTGCAGCATCTTCTTCGTCTTGGTCTTCCGAATGAGAAGAGGAAGGCGAGGAAGGCGGCGAAGGCGAGGGAGAAGAAGTGGACAAGAATCGCTTCTTTAATGGAGGTCTTGGAGTAACGCCATGTTCTTCCAGTTCACTGGAACGACGCTTTGTGTTGTCCTCCATGTCAAAATAGTTGAATATATGTTATATTAGTACTATTGTTATTTGCTTTCTTTGAGAGAGGAAAAAGAAAATAAACACAACACAAAAGGGTTGGAAAACAAAAAATTTGTTTTTTTTTCTTTCTTTTTTTTCTTCCATTTGTATGGTCACATGATCACGCAATCTATGTGGATTTCTTTATTATTAAATAAATTGCAATAATACGTTAATCACTTTCATCTAATAAGTCAACTTCATCATCATCTTCTTCTTCTTGTTGCTCCATCTCTGCATCTTCATCTTCATGTCTCTCTTCAGCCTCTAAATCCTTTTCAGTCTCTTCTTCTTCTGGATCTGTTTCATACTCAAGTGGATCGTCATCATCGTCACTAGGTTCAAAGTCTTCATCTTGCTCTGAGTCCTCCTCATTATCATCACCCTCCTTTTTGCTCTCTTGCTTATTTACAACGGGTGCCTTTCTCTCTTCCGCCATACTGTGATCGTGGATATTTGCCTGCTTAATGTAGCTGTCAATCCCGGTATATTCTGACTGTGCTATCATTGAAAACTGCACAGTGTCGTGATTGCCCTCTCGTGTTGGTTTCAGCCCACCGACACCGCTCCCAAGCACAGCCGGATTCCCTTCCTTGAGTATGAGCGTCAAATCAAAAGTACGTTGTGTCACACCTGTAATCACAATCGATGAAAGCGATGTCACAGGAAAGAACAAGGCGGGTTTTTTGAATCCAAACAGAATGCCTTTTGGTAAGAAGTAGAGTGATCCATCCTTTGCCTTGAGATAGGCATTGACGTGTGCCTTGTTTGCCAATTTACCCGTGGTATCCGATACGCCTGACGATGTAAATATGCTTTTGGAGGGCTGTGTTATTTCCACGCGTAGATGTTTGGTGAGCAATTCACAGACCGCAGTGTGGCCAGAAATAACACCATTGGTTGTCGTCATGTCGCCCTTTTCCAACACACTAAAGACAATCGCGTCTTGCTGGGGGTTTTTCGAGTACAATACAAAACTAAATGCAGGCTTATCGGGGCTGGGTACACAGCAGCCAAAGCTGAGGTCGTTGTATGTGTATTCTACTTGGCTGGTTTTGCTGTTGGAGACGAGCAAATGTGTCTTTGTGAATATAATATCGTATTTCTTTCGTGCAGGTAGTTGGAACGACAGGTCTTTTATACGCAGTACCTCTTCCTTGAGTAGCTGATTGGTCGATGCTTCTGCATTGTCCGTCAACTTGCGTCGTTTCGTGTCGCCCTCCTGTGCTGATAGCTTGTTTTCGTAATAGCTGACAAGTCGTTTAAAGACACCTTGTGTTGAAGGATGGGCCTTGATGACATCCTGGACTGATTGTCGTAGATTGGGATCAGTAACGTTGTCAGCCAACCAATCTGTCATTTATTTATTGTTATTGCTGTTCAAGAAAAAAAAAACAGTATGCATTGTCTTTTAAAATATTTTATTTTATTTAATAATGATAAAAATAAAAAAGAGTCACAAAAATGATGATGGTTTTTCAGTTGGTAACTGTATTGATTTGATTCGCATTGTCAAGTATTTTGGTGAATCAAAACTGTGCCAGATTCGTTCATGTTGGCACATAAATTTGGTACAAATCAACACCAATTGGAATAGCAACAGAATTATATCATTTGATCTGGATGTGCTTTGCTTTGTTTGTTCCATATTTGTATTCATCATCTACAGCTGGAAACTAACAGTAAACTCAAACCATCACAGCAACCCGAGAATGAAGAAGACATGTACTTATTTCTTTCAAAAGATTCAAAATATATGCCATGTACCATCACTTTCATTGATTGAAAAAGCAGACCACCATTGAATCAGGATAAAAGTTTATCACATCTCCTGTTTGGTCAGTCACATTTTACATTTTTTCATGCAAGTTTACTTGATATAAAAACACTTTAAGAGCTCATAGCTCGACATCGATGCAAATGCAACAAATAGCATAAGTTAAAAGTACCATTGAATTTCATCAAAGAATCAAATGCTTTATTTTTTAGAGATTTTTTTTTCATCATATTTTGGCCTGCCTGAAATTTGCTTTTGAATCTCGTTTTCGGTTGCTCTTGAAAATCGCAATCTCCAGGGAGATCAAAAAACTTGCAATTAATTTTTTTTTCTAGAAATTAGCTCATTCGAACCTTTGATAACTTTTAATGGTACTTTGAGCTTGAAACCATGTGTTGCATTTGCGTTGTTGCCGAGTTATGAGCGTTCAAAAGTGTTTTTATATCAATAAAGATCTGCTTCAAGTATCGAATGTGATTGGCCAAGCAGACTTACACTTTTTTGTCCTTCAAATAACAAGTGTATTTTACTAGAAATTTCAAGTTTAAGAACGTAAATACCTTTTTTAGGTGCGACTTTATTGATTTCCGTAGTTAAAATATATGTTTGAGTATATCGTTCTCTTTTATAAGTAGCTTTTTGATAACAAGATCATTGAAACCAGAGTTATAATGAATTTAATTGGCCGTCATCTACTTTTACATAAAGCTCTCATTCTTGCTTTCATTCATATATGATCAATACCATCAGTGAACCAAATTAAACATCTCCTCTATATTTGGTTTATTATTGTCTTTTTTTATAAAGTGATAGCATATATTTATTATGAATTGCACACATTTTTTCATTTTATTATGTGTACCTAAATCTTCATGAGACTAAAAATAAAAAAAGGAGATTTTCAAAAAAAGGAAAGGTGATCAACAACAAGCAGAAGGAAAAGTAGTAAAGATATTTTTAATAGATTTTGAAGTGACTTTCTCCCCATTTTTTAAACATAATTGAAAACAGGTAATGTTGGGAGTTTCTCCAAAGAGTATTAAAAAAAAATGTATTGAATGCTTCTACAATTCAATAATATTCAACTTATCTTGATAATAATAAAAAGAACCCCTTTTGTTTACCTCCTCAAGTTGACCCCTTTCAAGATCACTTGCACTTGCAATAAAAATACATATACAAAGAAAAGTAAAACAAATAAGAAGGTAAAGCCAAAAGATGTATTGGTTATGAAAAGATAAGATGATGACAAAATGTAGTTATCAAAGTATACTACAATATCAAGTATATAAGGTTCCTCGAACAGTAATTTCAAAAGTCTGTTTTTTTTTTCATATAGATATATGCATAATGAAAAAACAAACAATTGCTATTAAAGGTTCATTGATCTCTCCTTGAAAACAAGCACAACCGATACAACATTTTATTATATGAACTCGTAAGAAATATTCCATATATACTTTATAACAGTTCATATTGATTCGTAACCAGCACTTGAAAAAGAAAAGTAGCAAAAATAAAAAACAAATATGCAAACTAGTTACACAGCGGCATGACGCTTTGTATCAGGGTTTTCTTTTTTATACAGTTTATATCATTTTCAAAGCATGATCCAAGCGAAAAGTGTAGTTGCATTTTAATAAAAAGGCCATTTTCAGAAAAAAAAATCGCCTTCCAGGAAGTCTGCATTTGAATCTCGCTT
>VCJG01002686.1:10293-21767 GCA_024140375.1 Backusella westeae | reverse complement strand
TTTTTTTTTTTGAAAAAATAATAATAACTAACTTCTTTAAAGAATAAACCAAATAACAAAACAAAACATGGCAAAAGATATTGAATCTCTATATTTTATCCAAGCTAAGATTTTTTAATCATAGTACACTTTCTTAAAGCAGTTTAATTTATTTTCTATCTGACTTTATCAGAGAATTTTGAGAAAAACTCGTGCACTGATATTATTACTCTTGTCGCTTTTGGGACTTTATTTGTAGTCTAGAATAGCGTTTTTTAGTGCAAAAATAAAAACTTTAAATATTAGGTTGTGGTCAGTTCATTCAAAGCAAAATTGTATAAACCAGGTTTTGAAAGGTGCAAATTCAAAATTAATTTAAGAAACGAGATATACAATTCATTTTAATAAAGTTTTTTTAATATAACTTTGAAGTAATATATAAAGTCATTTTTAATATAAGGTCATAAGTCCTACACCTAATATATTTTTTTATATGTGTGTTTGACATTAAATAATTTATTACCACCCAAATAAGAAGGTCTTTGTCACACTTTTGGAGAAAAATTGATCTATGACTTTTTGATATTGGCTCTGTATCACTTGCATAGAAAATAGGGTTCAGATGGTATCTTTGTTCTTTGATAATTATGCCGATTTATTATGTGTATCGGAGATGTTCATCAACACCATCACAACTTGCAATCAAGCTAATATTATTGAATAGTGTTTTTGTTAGATTTAAACATTTTTTACCTATAAGACTAACCTTATGTATGAATAGGAAGGGCAATGTAAAGTTTTGATTATATATGATAGTTTTTTTTATGCACATTAGCACGCTTAATTTATGTTTACCATCAGGATCGAAAAATTTCAAGTTTATTAGTTGCCTATAACACACATAAATGCTTGCTATATGGGGCTGGAAATAGACAAGATGCCATGGCTTAATATCATGTGGGTATTATCACTGTGCTTGTGATTGCTCTAAAAGAGCATTTCCCAAAAGTTTCTTCTACTCAATCCCGATTTTTGGGAGCTTGAGCATAGATCAGAAACTATATTTCCATTTTCCAACTTTTACATTAACCAATTGATGTCCTACAAAGCTTGGATCTTCTGAAACTTGGATTTTCTAGCAGATTTCAATTATAACTTTAAACTACGAGCTGTTTTACAATTATTTGTAAACAACAATGGTACTACTACAAATCACAAGTTTTTTTATGGAAATTGATCTACCAAACGCACAAAGCGTATCGAAAACGAGAACTTGGAACCCTTTTGGGTGCAATAGTGGAACAAAGACTGCTTTCGATGGTTGCATTACACCGTCACATGGTGGTACTTCAAGTAGAAGCAACCATTTTGTTACTACTTAATAGCTTCATAAAAATGGATAAAAGATATTCAATACCTTTAACATAAGAATGGAAAAAATGGCCCTTGTGAGATTAATACTGGGGGTATACCTCTCTTAGTGGTTTTATTATTTTTGAGAAATGAAGATTTGTTGAATGGTACAAAATAAATCTCATTATGGCAATCATGCGTTATAAAAAAGTTTAATTTTTGATTTGATCATGTTTTTACATTGATGATGAGGCTAATGCTAATAAAAAAATATTGAGTTTTGCTGTTAATTCCTTTCATCAAAAATTAAATATATATTACTCTTTATAAAACCATTGATTGTAACTACCAACTTCAAGAAAAGCAATTAGAAATTTTATTATCGTTGATAAAATTAAAACTTACGTGATCAACAAAGTTGCATTCATGTTGATCGTGTGACACCAACCTCTTTTTTTTTCCAGCAATTTCAATTTAAATTGCTCACTTTTTATTCTCTTACTCTTCTTTTGTTTTTTTTTAATAGTGCCTCCTTTCGTTTAAACTAAAAATGACAGGGATATCCTCATTTGTAAAAGGAATCGAATGGAATAATGAAAAAATCATGGATTATCTTTCAAATGAATCAATTATCCGTCGAAGTTTAAAGATCACATCGATTTCTATTGCATCTTGGTATTTGCTACGCGTATGCATATCCCGCATTGATTAGTGTTGATACGATGATAAAATCAGTTTCTAATGATGAAAATTGTTTTAGACACTTTATACTGGTTTTTTTGGTCCACTCAGGAATATCCCAGGTCCTTTTATTACACGTTTCATCGATTTCCCTTCACTTAAATACACCTCTCTTGGTGGTACAAGGTAAGGTTATATTTGGGTTCCGTGATCGAATCCTGTTGTTTGTTTGTTAGTGAGAAAAAATAACAGCGACATCACATCTCTCTTTCGCCTTTAAGATATCAATTTTTCAAAATTCTTCATGAAAAATATGGAAATATAGTGCGTTTGAATCCAACAACTATTTCAGTGTGCGATAAAGAAATGGTGAATCAAATACTTGTAACTGATGACCTCCCCAAGGCACCCATATACGATATTTTTGCAGGTTAGCCATAAGCCTAAATAATTCATAAATGAAAGACTCTTTTCGTTTTTTAATATCGGTTTTATTCTAGGAAGAGGAGGAAAAAATCTGTTCAGCACCAGAGACGATGTTTTCCATGGTCACAGGGTAAGACAAAAACCTTTTTTTTTTGCATAATTCATCTCAACAAAGGAGATATTTTAGAGACGAATCATTTCACCTGCATTCTCAATCAAATACTTGAATTCTCTTGAGCCTTTTATGACTTCGATGACTGAAGCATTCCTCGAAAAGATTAATAAGGAAATCACAAAGACTAAAGATAATTCAGGTTATGGTATAGTGGATGTTTGGAGTCTATATCGGTGCCTTGCGCTTGATGTGATTGGTGAAACTGCATTTGGACAATCTTTCGACATGATCGAAAAAAATAGCCACTTTATTCCTCCAGCCATTACAGAGGAAATAAAATCATCAGCTATTAACACCATGCTTCCAAGTTTTATTAAATGGTTTATGAAAGACATTGACAGATTAGATCCCCGGATTGATACCGTAAGTTAGTATATATAATTAATCCAACATATAATAATTAATCCACTGCATAGTTTCTCAGAAAGATTATATACAATCGAATGTCAACACAAGGAGGAGAGAAACGTAACGACATATTACAAATTTTGTTGGATTCGCAAGAAGCTGTTCATTCCGAAGACCGTTTAACTGCAGACGCGATCATATCTGAAACACTAGTCTTCTTAATTGCGGGATCCGAAACAACAAGTAATACGCTTGGATTTGCCATTTTCTCACTTCTTAGCCACCCTGAGCAATTGCAAAAACTATACGATGAAATTGACAAGGTTCCATCAGAAGGACCACTTTTTAAGCACGGGCAATTAAAAAATCTTCCTTATTTGAACGCAGTTATAAATGAGACTTTGCGTGTGTTTTCAGTCTTACCAAGTGGACTTCAACGTATGACAGTGGAGAAGACAGTACTCGGTGGGCAGTATGAATTACCAGAGGGAGTAAGGACTTGTTATTGAGAAATGATGGTGTATGGTGTTATATACTAATCAATGGGATAGATCACGGTTATATCTAATCTTTATGCTATTTTACGAAACTCGGATTATTGGGATGAGCCTAATGAATTTTTACCAGAACGCTGGATCAGCGGAGAGACTAAATTAAGACCGGCTGACAATGATGCATTCCCTCCTTTTAGCTTAGGGTAAGGGTATAAATGATATATAATTTTTAGCTTATAATAACATTGAATAGATCACGAAATTGTATTGGCAAGAATTTTGCACTCCAAGAAATGCGTATAGCTTTAGCTACTTTGTTAAAGAATTTCGAGATTTTACCTATCGAAAAAGAGCTTCAAGATGCTCAAGACCAAAGACAATACATTACATTAAGCGTGCGCAAAAATAGCTTAAATGTTATGATTAAACCACGTTCTCAACAGCACTAATAAAAAAAAATGATGTGCTCCAATCACGCAAAGAGTAGTAGTCATTTTCAGGACGAAGTATATAGGGAATAGTGAACTATTTTAATAAAATCTTAAATATATATACTATGTGTTTTTATCAAGTTATATTCAAAGACTAACAGAATGGTGGAAAAAATATACTGTAATCAATGATTTAAATTGATTGCTATAAAGCATATAAGCCTTGTATTTTGATGTCCAAAGCTTAAAAACTTTAATTTATTTGTACTAAATGAATAGTAAATGTAAAAAAAAAGAATTATCTTTTTAATTGAGTGAGTGGAGATTATACAAAGATATATATCAAATTTATGCAAAGTGGTTAAGGTGGAAAGATAGTAATTTATCTTTGGCGCAAACGGAGGTTACAAAGGCAATTGTTGTCCAAGTTCCCATCAACATGTTCAAGATAGTAGCCATCAGGGATAGGACCTCTAAAGGTCGTCCAGACAAGATGGTCAACTCTGATAACAAGGATGCTTCCATCAGTTGCTTGTAATCGATGATACAGATACCCATCGCTATGTCGCTCGGGCTGGATGTATGTATGTTCGTCAACTGGATTCATATTTGTAGAACGAACAAAAGGATAAAAGTGTTTTGAAAAGAAAAGAAAGGAGAAAAATGGTTTTTTAAGGGCACCGTAAATAGTAAATTTTTAGTTCCGCTTAGCAGGGAAAAAATATATGACGCCCACTTCCTAAAACTCATTTACAGAAGCGTGGACGAAGTCTTGTTCATAATAGTATTATGTTTATCTTTTTTTTATTAAATTATTTTTAAAATATAATAAATAGTTTTATGAATGATTGGGTAATAATATGAATGGTTCGGTAACAATATTATACACAGTATGGGAAAGCAGTTTCTTGTCCTGGAAGCTTACAGTGACTGTCCTAGAAATGAGCCCAAAAACCAGGGCAAAGTTTTTTCTGTCTTTTTACCCCATAGTGGCAGGTGGGGATAGGCGATCATCAGTGTGCTCAGACATATATTTGGCCATATATTTGATGGGGAAAGGCAGCAACATTCCTTGTTTGATGAAGGGGACCAATTCAGACTTACCGCATCAGAAGGGCCCACCTCTGCACCTTTGTTTTTCTTGTTCGTCTTTTGGAGATCTTGATCTCTTTTTATTTTCCAAGACCTTCTTATCATTATTCATTGTCACCTGGTAAATAGTGCAATGATGGTCTATGTTCATAAGTAAAAAAAAGAAACGTTAATAAAGATATTTATACAAACACTCATAAAAACAAGTTACCTTGAATGACCATGCCAAAGACCACTGGATCGATAACATTTAGCGATATCAAGTTGTTGAGCATGATTTGTAATTCAAAATTGAGCTTGATAATATCATCAGCGTCAGCCGTGTAATCTTTTTTTGTCTTTCTTGATTTCAATATGATAAGTACTAGTCTCACCGTTTTTGTTTGAGAACTCTCTTCAATTAATTTTCCTTGTGCTGTTGCCAGAACCATCATAATTGACTTTGTTTTATTTCCTCATGGAACGCAGAATGGAAATAATTTTTTAACCCTTGGTTTTTTTGCAGTAGTTTTGGAGTCTTGAACAATATTGCTGGAGTAGAACTTCTTGACCGTTGTAGTTACTGTTTGCGTCCGCAAATTCATCGAATGTGTCGATTAAAGCTGCAATAAATCCGCCCAATGTTTTAATCCAGTCATCTCTTGGATGATGGAAGTAAAGAGAGACAGCTTTCTAACAATCACTCCAATATCTGGCTGGACAAAGAAGCAGACCATAGCTGACGCCACACTTGTTTAGTTTGTCCTCATTCAATAAATATCACCCCTTTATTTTTTTCATAGTAGAATTTTTAGGCATCATTTCGACCATTTAGAGTAAACACCTGTATGTAGCAGTTCAAAAGGTTACCTTTGCATGGGCTGCACTTTTTACTAAAAATTAATTTAGAAAACTATCAATGCAAACTTGTGCCTTTCAAAAAGAAAATTTTCCAAATGAGTTTGATATTGTTTTTACCTTTTGTAAACAACTAAAAGGATGTGAAGATCAATATAATGAATCCCCACTAACCTCCTTCTTTCCATGAGGGCATTTTCATTGTTGTCACAAATAAAAGAGCTGGACCGTGAAAAGTGATGGTTTTCTATTAAAAATAAAAGTAAGTATCATCATCAGCGTATATTATCAAATGTATCTCACCATATTTTGAGATAGCTGTTTTAATCTTGTGTAAAAGTAAACAAGTATGGTTTGTAGTTTATAGTTAAGTAAGAGAAAAAAAGGAGAAAGTAAAAGAAAACACGAGATAAATAATTTTTCAAATCTATCTCAGAAATAAATAAACCACGTATTCTTTGTTTGATAAATACACAGAACAATGACACTGTTCTGCATAAAACAATTAATATTATTACTATTATTTATATCGTGTTATGCATACCTACTTCTTTTGAAAATAGTAACACATCATATACTTGTTTATACAATAATCGTGTTCATTTTCTATCAGTCAATGATTCAGTAATATGTTCATATAAAGCTAAAGTAAGCATGAGACCGACAACCTTCCAGTTCATCAGTTATTATTATTATTATATGTAATAAAAACAGGAACATAACGAGTGGATAAAGAGTGATAAACCTACAACCCTTCTGGAGGAACATAAAAGAAGTTTAATAACCAAATATAGACTTAAAAAAATTGCATTAACGCCACTGTACTTCAATTTGTAGAGAAAAGGGTGGGAAAAAAATGCTTTTTCCACCAGCACTCTTTTTTCTAAAAAAAAAAACAAGCGAAGATTCAGTGCTTGACACAGCCTCACTGATTCTGGTCTCCTGCTATCCATGACTGTCATCATGCACTTTGGATGGTCTTGTCCTAAGCGCGTTCAGTGTGTTAGAGGGCTGGCGTTCCTTGATGGACCAGTGCTTGGTTTTACTTGATCATCAAAGTCAATTGCCATCTATTTCTTCTTTGTAATTAACTAAAACAAGGGTACAATACGTTTTGAATGTCTTGTATCCTAAACATTGGCATTATGCTAATACATAGGTACCACGCGCTTTTGACATTTGAAAAGGAAATAACCTTAACTAAATATGGTTTAAAGCCAAGACATGTGATTTACCGAAACTTTTCGCTCCTCCTCCCCAAAAATAAAAACTCTTTTAATAGCTGTCCTTCTTTTACAATTTCCTTTCTTAATCATTATTAAAAGCAATGTTGAATCACATTCGCGAACATAGACTCCCTACAGCAGCATACCCATTCCGCGGTTTCCTGCACTTACTCCACCACCCCAAACGACACGCCGGACCTATCGCCATGTCTGTTGCCAAGGTAGCCGCTACCAGTCTCGTGGCACTGATCCCTCTTTTCCGATACGGATATGGCATTCAATCCGACCTCATCCAGACGTTATATACACAGGTTAAACCCGATAACCATGGACTTATTCAACCTCTTGCCGCCATCACAGGTGGGCTTTTATGTATTGTAGAATCCTTTGCTATCACCTTACAACTAGGAAGTTATTTTATTGGGGATGTCCGAAAGCGACTCTTTGACTCGGTACTAAAGGATCGTGGAGGCTATCCTCCCACATTTTCGGAGGAGAAGGATGCGGTGGTGGATGAGAGAGTGACTGTGGTTGCTGAAAAGATTGGTGGACCAGCTGAAGGAACCTTTCGCCATCATCGATACCTGTCACCCTACAACATCATGATCCTCAGCGCGCAACAAGACGAGTCATGGACCATGTTCTTTTTAAGACCTGCTGTGTTTTTACTAACATTGCCACTCAACATTATCCCCGTTGTTGGTCCTGCTTGTTTTATCAGCATCCAAGCCCTCTTCCGCGCAGGGGAGGCACACAGACGCTATTTCCAGGTGTATCATTGGAGCATGGCACAACGCCAGCGACGCATTGAAGAGAATTTTTGGCAATATCAACGATTTGGAATAGTATCGACTGCATTAGAGATGATACCATTTGCAGGCTATGTATTTATGTATACAAATCATATTGGGTAAGTTGTGTATGTGTAGGATTTGATGTTTGGAAGAATATGAGTACATAATTGGGTATACATTTTTCTTTTGTTTGGTTTTATACTGTTTTTAGGGCTGCCATCTGGGCTATGGATTTACATGATCGCAAGTTATTAGAACCAAAGTTGGAATAGTTTTTTTTTAAAGAAATAATATATTTATTATACATTTATATTTATATGCGAGATATCCATTTTTAATTATTTGTATGTGATAAAGTTTTTATATCCAGGGTTATATGTTTTCCACCAGAATTGAGATACGGTGCTTGGCCATAAACCAAAAGGCTATATTACGTTAATTGATTAGTAAAAGTGATGAATATCTTAATTCCCATTCTGTAAATTACCTCGCCATCCTGATCAAGATACCATGAAGCACAGCCACTCTTCCAAACAGTTCCGTTATATTTCTTCTTTAATTCAGTGATATAAGTATGCTGAGCTGTCAAGGTTGGTTCCATGGCGGAGAGTCTATGATTGATGGCATAGCGCATACACTTGATGGCATATTCGACTTGGCTATATAAAGAGAGAGAGAGAATTTAATGCATTTTTTCTTTTTAAGACTCCAAAGGATACTTTACCATTCTGCCATAACAACCACACTGTTATGACCTAAACCAATACCAGCAGCGAGCAAAAGGAAGAAATTGGGGAAACCGTGGATGGAAGTTCCCTTGTAGGTTTCTGGGTATTCCTTGGTCCATTTCTCATCCAATGCAACACCATCTTTACCAATAACTGAAAAAAAAATTAAAGGAACAAAATAAGGATATGGTTCTTTATGACATTTTCCTATAAAATACTTACTCTTAAGGTTACCAAGGAAACCCTCGACGTTAAAACCAGTTGCCAGCACCAGAACATCGACATTCTCCTCATGACCATTCTTATCCACAATAATATTTCCTCTTGTTTCCTTTACAGCACTTGGAATCACAGTGACATTGGGTCTAGCAAGTGCCTCCAAATAATTCTCAGACTTTGCAATACGCTTACATCCAGCCTGGTAGTTTGGCATCAATACAGGGATCAAGTCAGGACGACCAACACGCTTGAGTCGATAAGAGGTGGCAAATCGGATAAGTCTTTGTGCGAATCGACCAAAGAGAGAATCGTTGTAACCGAGTGCAAAATAATAGAATTCATGCTGGAAGAAGATGGCATTGCGGTAGAGTCGGATCAAGAAGGGTATGTAACGAAGGAGGAACTTGAAAATGCGGTTGTATTTGAATTGATCGCGAGGAACTGTCCATGCTGGTGTGCGCTGGTAGTTGATGAGGCGCTTACAGGTTTTTCTAAGTTCGGGGATGACTTGAATAGCACTTTTAAGAGGTATGAGTATACCCGATTTGTATCCATGTGAAAAAGAACTTTGTTTTTTTTTTTATTACCTTGCACCACTTCCAACTACTGCTACAACTTTATCAGACACATCCACCTTTGGATCCCATTCTGCTGTATGTACAGTTGTTCCTTCAAAATTTCTTAATTGTTCTGGTACATTAGGAATACGCAAAGGTCCCAAACCAGCAAATCTAAAATATATACATGCTTTTTTAATAACCTATATTCATTTCCCATTATAGTCCATGAAATCCTTACACGTAGGTGAAATATTCAGTGTGTACTTCCTCTGTGTTTGCAATGACGCTGCGGTATTGTAATCTCCATTGTAATCTTTCTTCGATCCATTGAATACTCAATACCTCAGTGTTGAATTTGGTTTGTTCGTAAATTCTGTATTTTCTGGCAACACCACGTAAATAATCATAGATCTGGTTTTGTGGACTGTAATGATAACCCCAATCTATAGAATACATATATTAGCATTTTTACACATCATGTGTGCGCCAAGTTCTGAAATCATCATACCTGGATTTAACTCAAAACTGAAAGAATAAAGATGACTGGGGATATCACATGCAGCTAATGTTGATGTTAATATAAGAAGAGAGATAAAATAGGACATGGATATTTACCACCAGGATATGTATTTGCATACCAGGTGCCTCCAACATCTGCAGAGACTTCAAAAACTTGAGCCTCAATGCCCAACTGCTTTTTAACTTGGATGGCGGCACATAAACCACTGAATCTATTTTTTGAAAAATTGTTAAACCACAGGTTTCATTATTCATTGAAAAAGAGCTCCTACCCTGTACCAATAACTGCGACAGAAGGTGTAGTCATTTTATATATATTTATAGAAAAAAAAAGGAACGGAAAGAGTTTTTGTTTGATTTCTTTTTACAACAAGAACAAGAAGAAGAAAACGATTGAATTAAATCGATTTTTTTTATATAATAAAATCGAACCAAATTTGGAATAATTATTCTTATGTCGTACCATTTGATAAATGAATGCAGTTGATTGCTTTAAAAGGCTTTTGAACGTTTGGTCAGCGATATAAACCTTATTTAGAACAATAATTGACCGATCGTTATTATTCCTCTTTCTATCCGTGCCACGCTTACTACCTGTATCGTGATGTGTATACCAGTACCAGTATAGATGTATAAATTGACTCAATTCAAATAAAGGTGTTGTATGAAAATTGAAACCTCTTTGGAGTAAGTTTGATGATGAAAAAGTTGTACCTGAAAAAACGTTGTTGGTGCTATTCTGGTAATATAATTAGTAGCCGTGCTGATAATCAAAATTGAACGAATTAGAAATGTTTCTATAAAGTATCTTTTTTATTATAATCACTATAAAAAGTACATAGAAAAATTAACCAGAGGACTTGATTGAGCATTATTTCTTTCTTTTTGAAGGTGCATTCGCTTTTTTCTTTCGTTTATATACGATATAAAAATGCCTGATACTTGAGGTCATACTTTTATTGACTGACTAAAATTAAATCACCGCCTAGTCATTCCAGACGTTGATCGGACAGATTTGGTAAAATATGACAGAAGATTAAAAACTCAAATTTGGACAAAACTTTTAATTATATAAATCGCTTTGATATGTATCGATTTGAATGACTCCATGCTTTCTTTTTGTAACCAAAATAGTACCATGAGAAAGCTGTCAAATACACTTCTTATTCAAGGAAACTTATAACATTATATTTAAAGAGTTGTGATGATAAAGATGACCTTGTTCCCTATAAGAAAAAGAAGTAGGCTTTCGGATCGATATGATTTAAAAAAAAAATAATCTGATAAGGAATAAAAATGTTTAATATATGATTACCCAAAGATTAAATTTTCCGGACAAGATCACCATGACTAATAAAAAATATAATCTGTCGTAAGAGTCGATAGCTTATCCTATAACTCATCTAGTATTGTTCTTTGAAGGACAGCAACTAATAAGAAAGGCAGAAATGATATACACATGTATTGTGATTCAAATACATGATGGCGAAAGTGGTTCCATCATGAGCAGTATTTGTATAATATTTAGAGGATTTAACTTTCGATTATAGATAATTGCATCATATAGATTGGAATCTCAGAAATATGTTAAAATAGTACGATGGCTGGTATA
>VCJG01002684.1:35803-49711 GCA_024140375.1 Backusella westeae | reverse complement strand
AAAAAAAAAAAAAAAGGGAAATAGATATAGGGACAACCCCTTCCAATGAGAGCATATCTCTATTTCGTATAAGTCATATTATTTCATCCACATCTTTTTTATTTATTCAACATAATTTGCTGGGAATATTCCAGAATGACCATTCAAGGTACCTTCCCACCATCCACTATCATCCTTTTTGGTAACAATGATTGTATCCCCTTGTTTAATATTAAGCTCTTCTGCATTGACTGCTTCAAAATCATACAGTGCCACCACTACTTCTGGTTCTATGAAGGGCACTTGAGGTGCTGTGAAGTCAGAGACTGGCTCTTCTTCTTCATGTATTGGAGGTGAAGAAACAGGTGAGGGTTGCTCTTGGTGAGTGCTCTCTGTAGGTGATGTATGATTGTTGTAATCTATATATTCTATATAATTGGCAGGTACCAAACCAATTTCGTCTCCTAATTGCGCCTTGATCCAGCCTGACCCGTCATCCCCTTCGAGTATAGAAAGTGTATCTCCTTCCCTTATATCAAGCTCATCTGAGTTTTGTCCCATGTATGTATATATTGCACGTACAAAGGCCACTGATACCGTTGAGTGATCTGTTGGCGTTGCTGAAGGAAATGTTGTTTGTGGGCTTTTCATTGTTTCAATAGGGGTCGATGGAGTAGAACCGCGTATACTATTGGTACGTGTGCTTTGAGTCTCTGAATTGATTGATGGTGATAGAAGTTTTGGCTGAGGGTTTATTTGCCCTTTGACTCTACTACACGTGGGAGCTACTTTCATTTCACATCTTGCATGACAGTTAAATCCACAAGCTATATAAGGAGTAAATCATTGATGTCCTATACAAATATAGAAATATATATTACCTCTACAAGTCAAACCCTTATTTGATAATCCCCAAATTGAATTATTACAGTAATCACATGTAGTTGGAATAGCAAATGAAGAGGATTTAAAATCATGGTTTTGTGCTTTCAGTCCATCATCTACATTTGATAGTATAAGAATAAGAGCAGTAATATAGTCATTAATAGCCCAATAAAATACCTCCAATGTTTTGAATGATCAAATCCACTTCACTCTTGATTTTAACCTTTTGAGTCGAAATAACCGAGATATCCTTGACAACTTCCAACAATTTCTGATTTTTCCAAAACGAAACAATTTATTTTATTTTCTTTCTTTTTTACAGAAAACACCTTCTCCTTTTTCTTACCTCCTTTGCTTTATCGTATTCTGCTGTTGTTTTATTTTCGATTGAATCCAAAAGTGAAGATAATTTATTCATCTCTGATGACTTCTTTTCAAGGTCATCTCCAAGTATATCCAACTGCTTACGATCCTTTATCAATCTATTATTTAAATAAATAATAGCCGAATCACTTGCTACCAAATTATCATCCTATATTTTTTTTGTCCTGCTTTAATATACAAAAATACATAATATTTTGTCCCCCCCCAAATCCAACCTACTCTATCAATGATGGTTTCTGCAGCGTTGACACCTCCATTCCAGGGTAAAAAGTTAAAATCCACATTTGCAGCTCTTTCACTTGCTTCTGGACCATTTGTACAAGTACGGATAAATACACTAGCATCCACGGCAGCATCAATGGTCTCTACAGAACGTAAACTATCCTGATAACATATCTCTACTGACTTCAACGTTTTTGCTTCCAATTCAACATAACACCTTAAAATGGTTTTTAATGCATTGATACGTTCACCATCAAGTTCTTCGAGATACTAAAGAATAATTTGTTAGTATTAAAAATCAATATTGATATTAAGCTTAGGTGTGTTACATCTGCCAATCTAGGAATGTCTTCTTCAAAGTATTTTGTTCGCTCAGCATTAGCAGCACCAATCGCTAGTAAATAGACATTCTATAAATAGTTTAGTCACTCATATTCCAATTATTGAACTTTTTGTAAAAGAAACCTTTTTGTTCTCACAATCAAAGCGAGCAGCATCCAGTTGTCTTTGAACCTATAATATCAATGATAAGCACACCACCATTTCTCCCAAACCGTTTTACAACTTGCCTTATCTTGATCTCCGCTTGTTTTAGATTGTTTTATTTTTAAGTTTTCAATTTCTGCACACGCTTCATCATATAACTGCTTTGCTTTGTCCTTTTCTGCATATGTTTTATCCCGATCACTTTTTAATCTTTGATAAAACGCAGCATGCTTTTTATAACAGAGTCCTTTTAGTATTTCCCGTGTATATAACAAAAAAAAAAGAAACAAAACCTTTTTTCTAGCATCCTCTTTTCTTTGTGATAAACCTCTTAAATTGTCTACAATGAGACTATTGATATCATCTGATAGTTTCATTCTTCCCTTGGCAATAGATGATGTTTGGTTTAACAAGCTGTACCAAGCAGAAGAGCAGGTACTACTTGAAGTATTTAGCGGGAATTCTTTATCTCTCTCTCTGTTTTTTTTTTCAAGTTACCTTGAGTTATCTTTCCAGTCCCACTCGTCCTGTGCTGTGTTTTCAGCAAGTTTTTGCTTACTTGCCGACTTGTATTTTCGTGTAAGGTGTTCTAGTTTTTGTGCATATTCACGTTCAATCGCACTCTTGTCTTTAATAAAGTTGCGAAATTGCGAAAGTGAATGAATGCCTTCACCGACATGACCTAGTATTGTAGGTACCTGGTCCTTTATTCACCGCAAGAAAAGTATTAAAGAGGAGTAATCGCTTTTAAACAAGTGGTCGTTTACCTTTAGTTCAGTTCCGAAAGTCATATTGCGAGAGAGAAAAAGCCAAGAATTTAATACTGCTGCTCTTTTACAAAACAAAGACACCCGGAGTTTTAAACGGTGCATTGAAAAGTGGTGACATTGTGGCAAAACTTGGCACAGAAAAGGAAAAAAATGAAGGAAAATAATGAGCAGGGTATTTCATTGTTGGAAGCAGTTATTATTTTAAGAATTATTAAACAATTCCCCTCCTTATAATATTATACATTCTTTTTTTTTTGATATATAATACAACACACTAGCCTCCTTTTATGTGATAAACAATCACTAAGGATGCTTTTTAATTCATTTAGTTATAATAAAATTAATATGTTTTAATACAGTAGCTGTTTCCAAGATACAAGTAGTTCTCCAATATCAGATTTTATAAGTTAGTAGCCCATCTGTATAAAAACAGGATTATCACATGAGCCATTAGAATGGATATTTGATTACATTTGCTTTAATTTACTAGAATTTAAACGCACAGAATATATAGTTGAATATAGCTTAAAGTATTGTACCTGAAGTAATAGATAATAGGTGATTCAGCGAATGATCACACGCTATCTTACATTAGTCGATGAATGAGTAGCTTCTGAGAAATGAAATGGTGTTCTAAGACAAGTATATTTATATAATAATTATAACATTAAAGAGGTGCGAGTAGGGGGTGTTTTGACATATATGTTTACAGTGGAATATTGGTTTGTTTGTGTTTAAAAACAAAAAGGGGGGATTAATTTGCATTATATCTTAACAAAGACATAATCATGTAATAAAAAAGGAGAAACATAAAAGACTACTTTTGTATGTATATGTTGGCGTATATATAGAATTGTGCATAATGTATAAATCTAAAGAATAGTCGTTTTGTATTTAAATCATTTTCTAATCGTGTACCTGAATTTTATATAAGTTAGTGATTCGTAATGTATTGACTTGAAAGCAAGTTACCATTTTTCTCTACAAGAAACTGCATATTTGCGAACAATTCTCTTTTTATCGTCCAAAGCAGTACCCAATTCTTTAATAACGGAAGGTTGAAAAGGTGAAAGCGACGATATCGATGTTGAATGGGTCACCAGGCTTCCCAAACAAGCCAACGCATTGATACGAACAGTGACCACACTACGGAACCTTGTTAATCTTAAGAGAGCGTGTATAAATGAACCCAAGTGATGTGCTACGGCTTCCTGAGAATAAGGAATTGTTTCTTGGGCAATAGAAAGTGTTGATATAACAAGATCAGAATCTTGTGATGAAAGTGCAGTTATTATGGGCTGCATAAGCTAAAGAGGTTTTTAGTGACAGTTTATTGAAAAAGATGTATTTTAGTTACCCTTGGTAGTTCGGCCACTCGGATTTGGTTTGGCACATTTTTTAATAAATAAACCAACGCAAACATATAATTTATCTTTACGCCTGGTTCAACTATATTGAACCCTTCTGTTTTATGTATAAGTTCAATAAAGCAATGATTAAACATTCTTTGCTTATGTAATAACTAGTGGGGAAAAGATATGAGTACTGTGGTGTTTTATCTAGTAATATTTAAAATGACTTACTGAGATAGTAGCATGACTGGCTTTGTTTAATATTAACTGATCTTGCTTTAAAAGTATATCAAACCCTTCAGCTACGTCTCTTCCAACATCAGAAGTACCACATTGATTTAACAAGTAATCTAGTAACCCAAAGCCAAAGGCATGTCCTTTTGTGACAAGCGCTTTTATAATCTATTTCTACATTTTAGATAATCTTGTCATAGAACTCCTGTATATATTTCTTACCCAAACAAGTATAATAAGCGCCGACTTTTTGTTTGTTAAATTACCATTATTGATTACTGGAATCAGGTATTCATCCGTTAACTTCTTAATACATGGCACTGATATTTCTAATTATTGCAGGAATAAGTATCTCTCTCTTTCTTTCTTTCTCTCTCTCTCTTTAGTTCTCTTTTTTTTTTTTACCATTAGTCCATTTGTTAATAATAGATGCTATTGTCTTTGCCAACGCCAATCGTTTTGTTATTAAAGGTGTTTCCAATGCTGCTTTTGTCATGTCACTTAGGAATAAAGACGAATCTGTCGTAGGTAACTTAATCTTTAATAGGATAAAAGTTAGATTTCCATATTTACTTTAAACCCCTTTACTCGTGTGTTTATCTCAACTTACGTCTTTGTTACAGTTACCAATGATTGCTGTAAATAATAATGTTATGTCTGTAGTGTCATTTTCCTAAATAGAAAAAAGATGAATTGATTATGCTATAAACAAACATTGATAAAACTACTGCTTTACATGATGAAAGGGTTCAAATATGCTTAGCGTGGTTGCTGTCGTTAGAGGTGTAGATTCAATTGTATCGGGTATTTCTCCATTTACAAAATAATTGGAAACAGAACTTAAAAACTGTTCCTGGATACTATAGTAAGGGTTAACATTTTTTCAATATTCTTCTTATTTATACTAACTCTGATTTGGATAATCGAATGGTAACAGCTGTCATCATTGCAAATATCTCAATCACTTCATCATCCAACTTGATGTCTGACACATGATATACCGCATCAAAACAAAGACGAACGATATGTGGTATCATCTTTTCCTGAGCATATTCCAATATCTCACAGTCCTTCTTTGCAGCATTGGTATAAATATCCAGTAATGTCTTTGCAATACTAGTTCGGTGTGTTTGATTGGTTTGGCGCAATGATTGATCTAATATCTGTAAATAAGGCGCGATGATGATTTTAAAAATGATGGGCATGGATCCAAGCACTTTGATAATATCCAGTGCTTTTTCCGAATAGGATTCAAGTTGCTTTAAAAGTACTGGAATAGTGTGCTTTTCAATACATGCGGGGTATAGCTTGGTTATGGTTTGTAGAATGGACAACGAGAGTGATCTAGTAAACGGAAGAGTAGGGTGAGTTATATTCGTCATTTATCTATAATTAGTTATTCTACTTACAAAATCTTTGATTCCTGATGCAGTAATTGACGTGTAATATGGCTAACAACTATATCCAACTATTTTTTTCAAAACAAAATGTTATTATCAAAGTACACCATTATCACTATTATCATCAATAACATATTTACCTCATCCTTCTTTAAAAAATGTCTCATCAATACCATTTCGCGAATAGCAATTAAGCTTGTTTCTCTCAAAGCAATATCCAAAGGATCCGATTCCACCAATGCCATAACTGGCATTTGAAATATTTCTTGTTTATAAGAAAGTAAAGGTGTTTGAAAATCGCGATCTACATTAAAACAAAAAGAAAACAAGTTGAAAAAAAGTTTTTTTCTAGACCATTTCTCACTTACCATAACTAGCATCTTCAACAGACCCATAAAGTGTTTTACTCGCAACAAGCAATTCAATCAAAATATCTAAAATAGCCTTTTGTTTAGACGAAGGGTCAGTTAATTTGAATTGGCGATAGAGTAATGGTACTGCCGCATGTGTGATGGATGTGGACGCAGGGTCAGATGCAGAAGCTGCCGCTCTCAAGATAAACGAAGCAGGTTTGGCATCTTTGGCATCGGGTTCCTTTAACTTTTCCACACTAAGCTGGAGGAGCGAATCGATGGATTTCTCAACAGGGTCTCGAATATTGGCAATGCTGATCCCAGTGCCTAAAGTAGCAACAACATTGTGGATAGTTTGAAGGGAAATGTCCAGCATTTCTTGATCTGTATTTCTAAAAACCTACTCATAGATGATAATTAGAAGACTGTCTCGTATAAAATATATATTAGATGGTACTTGCTTCAGCTGTAAGTGCCTGGAATAACTCTTGGACATGTGGCAATATAGCATGTGCGCCATAGGAAGGTGTACATAGACTAATTGTTTCCATGACATCTTTCTACAAACGCATGTTTTTTTATTTTAATGGGTGCTATTCACTCAATTTCTCCATATATTTACCTTAGCACTGCCTGTAGTAGACAATAACTTCTCGATCAAGAGCGGTGTAGCATAATAGGCAAAATAAGGCGTAGCAGCCAAACAACGCCTTAAGCTATCCTTCAAATCTGCCGTGGTGATACCCAAAGTATCATTTTGCGGTGCAGCAGCAAAACTGATCGGAAAATAGCAAAATACCACATCAAATAAATCCTATTTTAATATAGCATTTAATATATGTATATTACCCCTACTATGTTTACTTACTTCTATGTGACTTGATATATCAAACTTATCAATGATTAGACGCACCAACTCAAAGGCCAATAATAAGTTGCGAGGATCTTTCTCACCGTCCATTTGATTAATAGATTCCTCTACAAAATTGATCTTTGAGTTTTGGAGCTCTAAACAAAAGGGAGATAAGTAAAGCAATAAACAATAATCAAATCATGGTTTTGCTTTACCAGTTGAATATTGATTGATTGCTTTAGCTAATAGGCTAAATATCTTATAACGGGCCTGTTGAGACAGCTTTTGCGCTCTTATTTTAGTAAACAACCTTTAATATAAATATGTTAGTCAGTAGATATAGCAAGTGAACCCTTTTTTCTTGTTGGTCATTTACACATGGCATAGGTCTAAGGCACCTTTCGCTTTGATCGCTTCAGTCTGCATGAGCATGTGCAACATGTCGACACAAGTTGCTAATGTTGCTGTAGTAGGTGCTACATTAGGGTCAAGTGCGTTTTCTAGGAAACGGATAATACTGTCGACTTATAATACAAGCAAGTCAATTATATAAATAAAACAAATATATAAATATTTTAGTTTAGTTTACTTGTTTGAGCATCCAAAGTGGCCTGACTTGGTGTTACCAATTGGGCCAATAAGCCAATACCTAAAAGTGATTATAAATTACATAAATTAACAACAACAACAGCAAGCATAGCTCAATTCCACACTATTTTACATTTATCTCTTCGTGTATTGATATCATTTTCATCATCGTGATTTAAGAAGCGTTCAAGATAACCGAGAATATCGATTAGGCCTGTCACATTTTTTGTGGTATCTAAAAAAAAACAATAAATAAAAAGAACAAATGAGCAAATGTTAAGGCAAATTGCGACATGAGGTTCTTTACATAAAAGCAAGTAAGCAAGAAGAGAAGGGTCAAGTCGAGTTTTTTCCGAAGTGAGCCAAGTGTCCAAGTATTGCTGTATCATAATAATGAGAATAACAAAAATTAATTGGGAAAAAAGAAAATCTGATAAGTGGGACCTATTTTATTTTTTATTTTTATTTTTGCCAAACAAAAATTTTATCTGATTTTTTTTTTTTAGTTGTGTAATAAGATGACGTCCTTTTAATGGATTTTAAGTTCAGTTCAAAACAGGTACGCTGTTCTTGCTCTCTCTTTCCTTCCCTCGTTGGTCACAAGCAGCAATTATATGCCAATAAGCTTGATTTATGAGGGTGGGGACTCTTTTCCATTCATTCAATTGATATCAATCACAGCATACCCTATTTCAACAAAGGCAATATCAGAATCAAAAGCCAGATCAAAAAACCGAGAGCCAATCATATTGCATTACTCATCATTATATCTATTAATTATTCAAAGCCACTTCTTTGATTGATCAGGATTTAAAACAATTAAAACCTTGTCCTTTCTATTTTATTATCAGACTACAAAGTGTCTGGTCTGCTTATAAAAAGTAAAACAAAAAGTCATTTCACATGTAGAACTTTAACCAACTCAATAGCTGTGTGACCTCGGCTCGTTTTGTGTAATTTTTTTTTGCGACTCTTTTTTTTTAGCTGGGATCGTATGCGCGTTTGTGCGTGTGCGATATTTTTTTGACAATCCGATGATAATCTCTCTTTTGCTGTGCATGCGTGCGTGTTAAAACTTCCAAGCGTATCGTATATCGTTAATAGAACTTATTATTTTACTTCATTTATATTACGCGTTAGAAAGTTTAATAAAATGACTGTATACTAAGTCAATCGGGAGATACGCGTAAAGATAAGAAATGTCTGCACCAATATTTGCTTCTTCCTTATAGACTTGATCTCACTATCCTGGCTAGACAATATTCACCTTTCAGAACCCTCCGTTCTTATTTTAGTCATTTAGGTTATTTACAAATAAATAAATAAATAAATAAAAGACTATTAAGCAAAATGAGTGTATAGCACCGACCGGCTCCACGACTGAACCAATGAAAGTGTGAAAAGGAAAAGGTGCATTATAAGGCTACAGTTTTATGTACATTATTTTCATATAAAGAATATTAATTTCTTATTTTATACCTATTTCTTTCCTTTTTCATGAGCTTAGCATCATGTTTACACACAATGACGAGTAGACATGAAAAATGTATGGCAGCAATGAAATACTCTGGGTCATTTTTTTATTGACTCTATTCCACAAGAAAATATATTCTCAGTTAAACCGAGTAAAAAAAGCTTTCTTATTCTATTAATTCATTGAACCAAGGCACTTACAAAGGGTGAAGTCGTAGTAGATGTATGTTCTCTGCTTGTTTATTTTACAGAAAAAAAATTGCGAGGTCAGATATTTTTTGGATACAATTCGAAAATGGCTCTCGGACAACGTTCCGGGCAAAGAAAAGATATAAAAAACAATCAAAAGAAACCAAAATGTTGATCTCTTTCAAAATAGATAAAACCATCTATCAATCAGCAAATGAAACAGATGATATTCTAAGAAAAGAACGAATAAAAAACGAATTTAGATTAGAAGAATTAAACACGGAAGAATCTTCATTAAAGGCGGAAAATGATGAATTAAAGAAAATGAAATATTCAAACAAACAAGAGATCCAAAAGCTCCAAAACAAATTACAGCAACAGACATCCTTACTTGAACAAGAGAAAGGATCTTCAACTCAACTCGTTAGTAATATGGAACAGCGACTGACGGACAAATCGGAAATCATAAATTTATTAAAGCGAGAGAGCGACGTGTATCAGACACTTGTGCGGTCAAAAAACAGTGAAATTAATATGTTGAAAAAGGACAATCAAAGATATCAAAACATAGAGCAAGAGAATCTAGAACTAAAGCGGAAACTACAAGAATATCAACAATACTCTCAGGAACCACGACCTTTGATTGATATCAGCAAGTCCACCAATAATGCAACAACAAGCACCACTACAAATAACACTGTCGAGCTTGATAATCAAACACCTCTTAGTAATGTAGATAACATTGTAGTAAAAACAGGGGTTGAAACCGAGAATGACAATTCACCATCATGCCAAAATGCAAATAAAAAGAGAAAAGTGTCATCCAATGACTCGTAACGTAGCAACCACAATTGATTATGTCTGTGCTGATGAATTACGTATGCTTCAATAAAAATGGTATAATAATAAAATGATTACTTTTACTTGAGTGTGTATATATAATAAAACAATGGTTAATAATTGCCAAGTCTATATTTGCCCAACTATTCAAAATTTGCTTAATATACACTTTCTTAATTACAAATCATGATAATGAATTGGATTGTTCCCAATATCGCTTGTATTAATACATAGTACTGGATCATTAATTATTAGAAAATAAATAGAATGAATGTGAAATCAAACGAGTAGGATGTGTTTTCATGCTATTTTAACATGCATTGCTGTGTCTTGATTATTTTATGAGTGTTTTTTATTTAAGAATGAAGAGAGGAAAGTTGATGTAATAACAGTTTAAGGAAATAATTAAATGAATGAAAACAAGTTCCTTTATGAAAAGGTGAAGATGAAAATGATATGTGGAAAAGCTCTGGAAAATAAAAAATGTACAAAAAAAAAAGGAAGGAGCTTATTGATGCTTAGGCTTGACACCCAAAGTTTCTGCTTCAATTTCTTCAGCATCATAAGCCTGGCGAGCCATTACTTTTTGATCATCACGCTTAGCCTTGTCATACTGCTCATCGGTAGGTTGGCGATGAGACATGCCCAAGCGGTCCCAGAAAGTAAAGTATTGTCCATAATTGTAGTTAAAATAAACATGATGGACAAAATGATGTGCACTGGTATTGATGACAGCTGAATGGGAGATAAATTCGCCTAATATAGAAATAAAATTAGACCTTTTTCTACATCACTCTTTTTCCGTCCCTGTAGCTTACCATCGTGAATCATGACAGTCCAAAAGTTGACAAAAACAAACATACCAAGATACAAGTACTTATGCATGGGAATCATGAAAGCATAAAGGTGGTAAGGAAGTGATTGGAGGAAACCATCAAAAGGGTTGAAAGCATGCGACGCGAAAGGTGTAGGGATGATCCATTTATGATGAAGCTTAATTATAAAATGGATATTAATATATTATTGGAATAGCATTCAATGTAAACTCTCTACCTTATGAAGATACTTGTAAACCTTGGGGTGATGCATCCAGCGATGAAACCAATAGATACCACCATCAGTAAAAAACAAAAAGGAAGGAACAGAACCAAAAATATAAACCCAATCATAAGTGGTTTGAGGCATGCCACCATACAACATCGATTTTCCCATTACTTCACCAGAGAAAAATGGCAAAGTAAGAACTGCAGATATAAAGTTTAGCATTTTTTTAGCGCCAACTTTTTCTTTTTTTTTTTAAAAAAAAACTTACTTGTCATCCAAGGAATGGCACTCATTGCACATTCGATCTCCATTCGAACCTGGTTCTTTAAAAACTTTGGGTGCTTCATATAGTCATGGTCAAACACGAGGAAATAAGACAAGGTAGCAGTACCAAGATATAGAATCCAACCAAAGATACATGTAATGAGAAAAACCGAAAGGTTGATACGCCAAAAGGCTTCGCGTGGCCATGATGATACCAGGGCATTGGTAGTTGTGTTGGAGAGTGTGGTGTATGTTGGCCAAATTTTAGCGTAAAGTGTGTCAAACACAAAATCATCAGCATATTCTAGGACTGTATCCATCTTTGTACAACCTTGAGATATAATAAAAGAAAAAAGAAGATGTGTGAAAGCTGAGACCTACCATTATTTGTAGTGAATCAATTCAAGTACAGCAAAGAAGTGTATACTTTTAGGTCGGGAATATTCTGTGTGCGAGTCCGCACTTTTTGTTTTATTTTCTATTAAAGTGTGTACAATACATCCTTCTCTCCTGGATTTTCCTGAATCACACCATTATTTTTGGCTTTTTTTTTTATTTCATTTATCTGTGTTTTTTTTTCTCTGATTATTATCTGTAATCTTATTGTTTTTATGTAATGTATCTCTGAATAAGAAACCAACCTGTTGGTTCACTTTTTTTATTCAGCGAATACATGTTTTCTTCATTTACATAAAGAAGACAAGGTTGATATATTTTCTTCAATAATATGCATATTCTTTGATTTATAAAATAGATTACTCTGTGTTACCATATCAATTCTGTTAACAACAGCTGTCTCTAAACAAATAAACAAAAACATTGTTATCAAATACTTTTTTATCGGTTGGTAATCGTAATTTTAATAATGAAAACAATAAAAAAAGGAACAATAGCTATTGTTCTAATAGTAGGCAATGACAGTTAAAGACATGATACAGTTTAGTGCTTCACAAGTATTTGTCCATCTAGAACATACGATCGTTTTTATTTTGGAAGACAGCGGGAAATGTTTCTATTGTATATCTTATAAATGCACACATAAAGCCCTATTATCTATCGCATTAATTCACTTTATAACAAATTAATTCGAAACAGATCTTAATGTACCTATGATATATAAAATCTCAGGATAAAAAAAAAGGAATAATTGACTTTTTATTTGAAACAAAAACACCGATTTCGTGTGTATCAAGACGGATATCTTGACAGAGTCTCTTTTCTCTTACTTATTTTGTTAGATGACTTGAATGAGTGAAATTAGAACTAAATTTTATATTGTCGTATAAATTCCATGACAAATTATCCAAGATATAAGCTATGGTAGTATATCGCTCGTTAATGTTTGTGGTTGAAAATTCTGTTGACTTGAATTATAAAGGTTATTTAACAATAAAAGGTCAATCTTGCTTTTTAATGTCTATGACTACAAAAGAAGAGTGACCCTTTAGATATGAATACTGATATTAACATTTTGTTTCTCGGAAATATATCCGTTTATTCTATTTATGATCTCGCAAGGAACCCCACGAACATTCATACAATAGGGGGTTTCAAGACAAGATAATTTTTTTTAAAAAAATCACCGTATAAAATTTAAGCGACTATGATTGGCTAAAAAGAGAAGATAATTTTTTTTTATCGAATAAAAAAAGGGCGAACTTTTTTTTTATCATGATAATTTTTGTCTTGAAACCCCCTAATGGCATATGTACGCACTTTTTCCTGTCTAAATTTTGCGGGGTTGTAATTTTATAAGAAGCAGAGGTTAAGCACATCGGAACAAGAAACAGATCCATCAAGCATTGGGGATAATCCAAGCTCAGCATTTACCTTAGTCGAATTAACTACAACCAGTACAATTCATGCATACGTCGTTAAACGACCTTCTGCTGAACTAAAGTGGTAAATATTTCAAATATGAAAAATGATACACTGTATAAAATTGAAGAAGCAAAGAGGTTACATCAGCGTACAAAAGGATAGTTACATCTGTAATATTTTTATGTTGTTAATTGGACTGTTCCTCTGCATCCACTGTTAGAATTGGATCATGGCTATGATAGACAATAAAATCTAGGTAATACATTTGTATGACAGCATTATTATAAAGTCAATTATCTTTAAAAAAAAGAGCTCATTTTTATATAACTTAATGTCTTCCTTGCCTTTATTATACTTAATCAATCGACTTAGTCATAGTGGAACAATAAAACCCTTACAATACTTGTATTGCATAATTCATGTTAACACACTCAAACCCTAGTATTCAAAGATATATAATATATTATCGCACCTAATAAAACGTAACGTTTTATCTCGTTTAATTCTTTATCTCACCTTTATAAGTTTCGATCAATCAATACCTACACCCACTATGGATTACTGCAATAAGAGAACAACAATCGGTCCTAAATTTTTAAAGGCAAAATAATAAGTAAAATTTATGAATACACAATCAATCATATGGTTAAAAAATGTAAATTGATAGAGTCTATCATGGAGGCACAAATAGCATCGATTTTCGGTCACGTGAATCTCACGTGACTCATTGTCAATTTGAGTTACTTTAATTTTAATTAAATATCAACAGGG
>VCJG01002682.1:36881-57189 GCA_024140375.1 Backusella westeae | reverse complement strand
TTTTTTTTTTTTAATTATTATTTACCAAAGTAGTACCAGCTCTGAATTTCATTGTGGTTTTTAAATACGGTGACTTGATGAGATTCTTCCATTCACCGCCCAAACAAGCAGGAAAGTGAGGAATTGGGGTATATTCGTCATGGATAATGCCAGTTTTAGAGGAAGGAATGGCAGGAGATGAAATTGATGTTGAAGAGATCATTTTTTTATTTGTTTATTATAAGAGCATGCGATGGTATAGAAAGAAAGAAAAAAAGGAATTAAATTTCGATCTTTATATATCCCTTTTTTGAAATAAAGATGTGACCATTGCATTCTTATTGGCCAAAATAATCTACACGCATCTTGCCTTATTTGGATGTTCTGGACTACTTTTTTGCTTAATTTCCTTTCCATATCGCTGAACCCTTTCTCTTTTGTTGTTTTCAATTCATAGTTTAGTATACCAAAATAGAAATATCTCCTTTTCTCTCTCTGTTTTTTTTCCCTTCAAGTGGTGCTTTTTTATATATAAGCCGAGACTAAAGGTGGGGTAAAGTCGGTCATTGAATCTTGATGTGAAATTTGTAAAAAAACAAAAAAAAGAAATGTCATTGAATCTAGTTTAGTGCAAGCTCTAGTATGTAAGGATATTGCTTGTCAAAACAGATGTAGATAGTTTATTATAGTATTATTATGAGTAATAGTATGTCATTAGTATACTCAAGACAGAATGAAGTGCTATTCGCTTCATATATGTCTCTCTTTATACTCCTATGCCTACAGAACAATGCAACAGCTTGCAGCACAAGTCCGTGACAAACCAGTTAGTAAATGGTCATCTTTCAATAAAAGAGATCACATTACACCTCTCATCCGATTTGTATACTACTAGTTTCTTTATAATATATAATTAACCTTTTTTTTATTAATGTTTTTTTGAATAAATATATATACACATCATGCTAATGCTAATTTAACTTTTTCTTAGTTCTTTCCCACTGTTTCACCAACTGACTTTTTTTTTTTGTTCTGCTTTTGATAAGCTTATTATATATATATCTTATGATGGATAGAGACAGCAATCAATTCGTTATACATGTGTTATCAATTGATGATAGACACTATAATTAGGAGCATATCGGGATAAAAAGGTATCGAGAATGAGTTTTGTGAAGGAAGTATGTATAAATATACACATCGAATGGACCACATCGATCATGTAGTTACACCATAATTAAAGAGATTATCCCACTCACTCACTCGCTCTCACTCTTTCCGTTATTAACAATTGATATAGAGACAGGTTGTTTTTCTTCTCCAATTGATATTTTCCTTTCTTTCTATAGAAGAAACTACTACTCTTCTTTTGGTGTGAGTCACGAAGCGTGTTTTTTGGTAAATCGCTCGATTTAAGAAATTGGGGGGGATCAAAATGTGCAGGAGATAAAAAAAAAGGGGGGACAAAGAGTGATACCTTGATAGTCATACAATGTTACCGTACGTTTTTTTATTAAATAAATGAAAAGATCTTATAAATCTTATATTCTCAATGTGATACATCTCGATAGCCTGGTCATTTTATAAAGTATCATCTTGCTATTGATGAAAAGATGCTTGAAGGAAAATCGGAGTTAAGCTGGTAGTGTATGCGCTTTTTTTTTATAGGAAAAAAAGTCACCTTGGCAAAACAGTTTTCTATTATTTTTTACGAATCAAAAAGTAGAACATGGACACATTTATATAAATGCTATTGACACCGAGTCCTTTTATAATCCTATTGTTTGGGTAAATAACAATGATGAAAAAAGTATAGATCGAAAATACGATGAAAAAAAAATTTTTTTTTTCACTTGCAGAATTTGAGTTACCTTTTTTTTCGGATGTTATGCTGAACTTGGTGAATAAATAATACACACTGCGGCGTATTATTCGATGAAAACAACAACAAATATTCCAATGAAACAAAAGTTTATTATCCTTGAAATAAAAAATAACAACAACAACGCCTTTTTTTTTTTCTGGATTAGGTCTATCATGTGAGCAAATTAAAAAAGTAGCTTATAGGTATCTGGTGTTTTTTTTTGGTGTTTTTCTTCAAATAGTAATGGTAAGAGGAAAAAGGTTAGGCATTTTTTCGCGTTGATCTTGGCTATATTCTTACTTGTTTTAGAATGGGAAAAGTGAATCATCTCTTTTTCTCTCACTTTATCTATTCATTAATAGAAGGAGACTCAGCCTTTATGTGTATATATATATATCCATTTTGTATCTACTTCAAAAAAAAGCAGGTTGCTGTTTCTGTTTTCTTCCTGAGCTTTCACTAAGAATATGATTAGTTTAAGTTAAGATGTAAACAAAACCAGTATGACACATATGAAGTTTTATTTAAAAAAAGCATGAAAGTAGTCTCTTTAATCATGCGATCTCATGCGTTTGTTTGTTATGGAAACTGTCAAATTATTTGACCTTTGTAAGCTCCTTTAATAAGTATCACATCTTGATATCCAATGAAAACAGCATAAACAATGACGCTCTCAAGTATATTTTCTACGTTATTTCCACCCAATGATTATGTGATTATGTAAGGTTATGGTAGTCTCATATATTTCACATGTTCCAATGAATAGAGAAGCTCTTTTACCAGGAAATGTGTTATTTAATATCTAATTGAATTGGTAGAGCACAAAATCTTGAAACAATAGTAAATGTGGTCTATTCAATTTTGTAGTCATCAAGTGCTAGTATAAAGAAAAAAAAAACAGGCAGTGAGATTATAATCCTAGTCTTATTTATCTATATTAATTTTGAGTTCATTATTACCATTATATTTGCCTAGGTCTTTTTAATGACAATGGTGCATCATACTCAACATGGAGGCTGTCAGGTACGGCTATTTTAGGGAACTTCGTGAAGTACTGGTTCTGAAATTTACAGTCATCGTCTCCAAGAGCGATTTCTAAAACCCAGATTTATGCAAGTTTATTGACGAACTATGATGTAAATGATTTTTTTTTCTTTATTAAAAACTAAAACGAGCCGCTAAAAGAGAAGAGAATTTGTCTTCGCCAACAAATGTTTCTTTAAACGAAGGGCGATGAAGAATGCCTTCAAAAAACTCGGTTAAACGAGGGCTATTCTTGACGGCTTCAAACTGATCGTTTTTTAAGGCTAGTCGATTAAAGGCATCCAGTCGACCAAAGAAAGGTGCAATGGCGATATCTGCTAATGAGTATTGTTCTCCCAAGAAATAGGGGCCTGTAGATGATTGTTCCAATAAGAGTTGCTCAAACTATAAAATCACGGGTTTAAATTATTATTTATTAAACATAATAGAACATATGGGTTTACCCGTTTCAATGCTGCATTTATGTCTCTTTGATAAGCCGCTTGTGCGTCACGGCACTTGCAGCTGTGGACAAATTTGTACCAAATAAGCGATATTTTGGAACGGAAAAAGTCAATAGCAAATCGAATTTGTGCTCTTTGTAAAGCTCCTTCTGGCAAAAGTCTATTTTTTTTATCTTTAAAAAACAAAGCTCTTTCTCTCTATTTCTCTATTTCTCTTTCTTACTAAAGATATGTATATTTTTTGTAAACTAACTTTTTTTCAGGATAGCGATCGCTAATGTATTCGAGAATGACTATTGATTCAAGAATGTTTGTTCCATCTACTCGTATTGCAGGCACCTTCATTTCAGGACTAATGTCTTTGAACCTATAAAAGCAACAGCGACAATATATTTAGAATATAAGAGTGGATATCGACACAAGACTTGAGTACCATGTGGGTTTCTTCTTCAAGTCTATATTAACTACTTCATAGTTTGCACCAACTTCTTTTAATGCTATGGCAACTCTCTGACCGGCCGGACAGATGACGTCGTTATAAAAGGTGATTTTATCTAAAAATAAATATTGCCATCATAATTTATATACCACAGATCAAATCATAGTGTTATTTTTAATGATTGTTGTTTAATGTTTTTTTATATCCCATAAAATTAATAACAATAAAAAGCAAGTTGAGTGATAGCTTTACCTGTTGAGGGCATTAAAAGGGGATATCTTTATTATAAGAACCGTCGTTTTTTTCTCATTATTTTTTTTTTAAATTATTTTTTTAACTTTCGCTTACTAATACAATTACCAGTTGATGATTAAACACGGCACTTTGTGTGAGAGCAACTCAAGTGACTTTTTTTTTAGAGGAGAAAATCGATCCGCATAAATCATACCAAAAATATGATTTGATTAATATTGTACCTGCAATTCCAGGTTTTAATAAATAGCAAAACGGCTTTACTTTATATTAATTGGATGGATATTTTCATAATAAGAGAAAAGACGCCATTCTGATAAAAAAATGCGCAACAACTTATATCTATGTTTACTCACAGCATGTATAAATGGAGTTATGGTTTTTCCTATTGTGACTTTTCTATCTTTTGTGTTGTTGACCTTTTTGTCTATAAAAGTATTGTTTTACGCGCATATATTTGGATTCAGAAGCTGAACACACTGGGAAAATGATTCTGTTTTTTTTTTCTACGAGTGAAAAATGGTTTAGTAAGGCCACTTATTGTTATTTGATTCGTTCTTCGTCATAGTATGTACTATCAATGAGATTAGGTTGATAAACGTATTTTTTTTTACAAGTGACCACTTTTAAAAGTATCCCTAATCCACCTACAGCCTCTCACAAACAAATAAACAAACCGCCTTGACATTGTTTATTTAGCATACATTAAAGTTTATTTGTTGCGTGAAATTATTCCTGTTTGGATTTAAAATATCTATATTATTTCCATGTAATAATATTACTCATGTCATACGTTTAATCTGTCCTGATCTCGGACAGTTTTAGTGATTCCGGGAGGCGCAAATGTCGAACAGAGATTTCATTGTATGCACGTACTACCATTTCTACGACATGGATGATTTTCAAAATAGACAAGGAACTTTAGAGTGCAATGAGATAATCCCATAGAGAACATATAGTATTAGGAGAATGCTTTATATTTGAATGTTCATATTTATTGTTTCCTCGGATGCAATCTTCATCAAGCACTTCATGATTTCTTAAATCATGCAAAAGTATTCCTATTAAATACCTACTATGGTAACAATTCCTCTGCTCTTAATTATTTCTTTTTCCCAAAATGAAGTTGCATATCTTCTTCAATTGTAGACGGGAACATCTACTTTTATCCATGAATATTAATATTAGCAAGTGCATTGCCTCTCAAGATGTATATTCTCAGGATGCATTGCTATAAGGGGGATTTTTTAGAACCTGGTTTTACTTTTCCCTATCAAAAATTCCTGCAGAGTTGAGGTGCGATCATGATTCCATATATATACACATAAAATCCAGAACAGTCGTTTACAAAATTAGATAAGGCAATTTCCTATTAGCATTCGGTAATAATTGCTTAAAATTCTGATGTTATTTGCTTTTTTTTTTCTTTCCTTTTTACTTGCTTGTTATTGACATTTGCTTTGATCTGCATATATTCTAGAGGTTATAAACCTGTCCAATGTTGTATTATAGGCTCTTTAACTATTAGAGGCGTTATGCCATTTTTCCTATTGCATTAGTGCTATTTCTAATAGATTTTTACTATGAATAAAAAACATTTGGTTACCAAAACAACTTTTCAATGTAAATGACTGGTTAAGTATAAAAATGACTAGGAGATGTAACTGAATATAGTATTGTATGGGAAATATTACTCCTAGTTTCCACTGTTCAAGAAAAAAATCATTCTTAGTTTATGGCGCTCAGTGTACATCTCTAAGGCAATACTAAGCATTTTTAATTACTCTGAACTAAAAGTTTATGTTCTTTGAATAAGATCTAGGAATATGATAAAATACAAGGGGTATATAACTACAACTTAAAGTTGGTCTAACGTTTTCTGCTGATTATCCTGGATAGTTTTATCATATATCCCTGTTTAAAAAGCCTGAGCCTTTTTCTTTCTTTCTTTTTTTTTTTGGAAAGTGGGAGAGCTCCTTTATAGTAACCCTCCTTACATTAAGAGCTTATTGACACTAAGAAAATCTATGACTATTTGGAATATTTGAAATTCTTGGGTGCTAAATGAAACATATTTCTATAACCGTAGTGTATAAGTGTGAGGAACTTATGAGGATTAAAATTAACGTGAGCGACTATGGTAAACTTTTATCAAGCAGACTATGTCCAATTGTCTGCAAAGTGACTATAATAGTCTGTCCCATATATAAAGTAACTTTTAAGATGATTCCTCCTGTAGGTATATATCTCGATTGCATGATGTACCCACATGCAATGTATTTCCGAGTAAAAAAAAAAAGTTGGCTTTAAGGTGTAGTCCAGTTTTTTATTTATTTAAGTGATCACCGCATCTGTTAAACAATGTACTACACTGGTAATTTAATATTTAATATCGATTCAAGATTAAAGGATGGTAATCGTATAATTTTATATGTATATAAAAAGAATTAAAACCGGTTTGAAAATATTTGATTGTATTTTCTTAAGTATAAAAAGATCACACGATTTATACCATTAAGAAAAGAATGGTCTACTTTAAATATACCTTATCTGCATCTGTTTTTCTAAAGAGAATATGGAAAAACTGCCCCACTTTTTAGGCTAAGCACTGCATCTCAACATTATATCACTTGATTGAGCATCTATGTTTTGCATTGTTGCGTATATTTTGTATGATATCTCAAACCTTTGATAGTTCTAAATAGAATGGAAACATACTACGCTAATGGCTTCAAGGGTCCTAATTCATTCATGCTAAAATCCCAATATGTAAATTAAATCTGATGAGATGGTGGAAAGACATTGGTAATCGTTACGCTGAGATCTAAATAGCAGATCTGACTGATAGGTACCAAAGCCTTGGGGCTATTTTAAAAAGGAGTAATCATCATTGCTGTTGCTTACTATGGCCAAGGGAAACTATCAGAACTCCATTGTCACTTTTTAAAACTAATGTATTTACGTTTTTTTTTGTCATAAAGATACTCGTGAGAAAAATAAAGTGGTCATTGGTATGAACAATCCTAAAATGCGTAAATGTCAGAGGGAAAAAAGGAAAGTGAGAGTCACCGATCACAGACATAATAAATGCGGTTATTCAAACCTAAACAGAATGAGTTACATTATACATTTTTAGCGGCATAAACGTACCATTAACCCTTTTTTTACCACGATACTTCTTCGGGTTTGATCTTTGTACGTGGCATTCTTGCTACTTTGTGTTTCACATGAGGAGTATGAATCATACTAAAATTCAATCATCTTTTAATAACGTGCTAGAGAGTAGACACCGTTTTGTAAAAAGAATAACCACTTTTGCGTATGAGCTATGTAAATAAGAGGCGATTTGACCAGAATTCTTCTCTCAAAATACCAATCAACCTGCTTATTAGTAATACTAATAAATGATGACCAGCACGCGCTTTTTTTTGATCCAATATGAAGTAACCTCGATTCGTCACTTTTAATACAATACGTAGTGTTACTTTATAAAAAAAAACAATGATGTTATGAATCATCTGATGGGCTACCGTACAGAAGAAAAAGGACGGATGAGAAAAGTCTTTCAAACCAAGAATGATTTCTAATTCTAGGATTTTCTTATATATATATTTTGGATTGTTTTTCTGGTGTAACATGGTGCCTAAAACATCAACAAACGAACTCGGTGATATGGGGTTAAGCAAACACAGTAAATGCACGGTTCACTTCAATAGATTCAATTGAACATTTTAATATTAAAAGAAGTTCTTTTTCCTTTCGATTTCTTACTCAATTTCTTGCTGCAAAAATAGAGGTCCCTTTTTTTTTTTAATACTAACCCCATTTTCTTTTTTATTAATAATCCACTCGGGTTATTTTTTTTTCTAATAGTTTATAGTAAATAAAAACATTATAACCTCAGACATATTCTAGAAAGCCATTTTCTTTAATTCTAACATATTCTTTATATTAAAAAAAATGCATGAAAAAGCAATTGAACATTTTGCGTAACTCAATGTTTGATCGATGCTAGTGCGTTTTTATTGTTCATCTTCCATTCGTTCCGTTTGAGTTTGACAGTAACATTAAAAATTGACGGGGGAGGCAAAAGTATAAAAGTCATCCTATTGTTTTTCATCGGAGTATCTAAAATCCTTATTTAAAAAAATGAATGGAGTTTATATTTCCAATCTTGGAAATTTTACGACAGAGATAACAAAGAAATAGCATACAAAAAAAAAAGATAACAAAGAAAGATAACTCGGACTTTCATTAACAAAGCACTTTGTGTTTAAATATGTGGAGAAAACAATAGAACTTTAAGCCTATTTCTTATTACATGTTCTTCAACTGACACAAAAAAAAACAATGCAATACGAAAACCTGGAATGATAGTAAACGTTGTATTACAGTAGGAAAATAAACAAAAAAATAACTAAGAGCTTGACAACCTAAAACAGACAGTTTCGGGTAATTCAAGAGCTACAGATGGAAAAAAGGGGACCACATAAAAAAATATGTATTCAAAATGGTTGATTATCGTGACATCTCATCTGAGTTACGAAATGACGTGTAAATTAAAATGAAATTGATTAAAAAGGGTATCAAGTTTAGACACGGAAGAACATGACAGTGTCATAATATTACATGTCTTAAAAACAAACAATTATACAGGCTGCATTTTGTCGAGTGTAAAGCAAGATCAGCATGTCATATAACTCCTCAATAATATAATCCTGTATCCCATATCCCTTTTTTTTCCTTTATTTTTTTTTAGTCATTATAGAATTACTCTATTTTTGTTCATCCCTTTCTCATTCGATATCCACATATGGAGAATCAGATAGAGTTGTTGCAAGCTGACTTTAAAATAATAATATAAATGATGGGATAGGTCTGGCATCTCTTGAAAAGATCATCTCTATTTAAAGCTTGAAATTATAGATTTTTTTTTTTACCATTCTTTGTTCCACTTTGCCCTTTTTTTTCTTTCTCGAATAAACACTTTTACCATTTCTTGTATTCACTTTTTTACACTACAATGCCCCCTATGAGACCTTTACAAGAATATGATATATCTCCTACAACTGGTTTCCTTCCTAGCAAACCTCCACTTCGCCGTCTCCCAGACCCTTATTTCGAACCTTGGGAGGAAATGATGGAAGATTTTAACGGATTATTATTGGCTGGCAAACTCCGTGAAAAAGTACATGAGGTATAGTGTCCTTCCATATATAAAAAACCAAATTTTATTTTTCTTGCAATGTGAATTAATAAGCTATATAAAATAGATGCCACAACTGGATTCTTCTCGTCTTAATACAGTCGAGGAATACCGTAGAGCATTTTTAATTTTGTGTATGGTGTCTCACAGTTACGTCTGGGGAAAACATGAAATTACATCTGAGGTATAAAAAAAAAATCAGTGATAAAAATTTACAAATATTTGATTGATTGAACCTGTGCTCATTTTTCCCACGATATTATTTACAAACAGAGATTACCGGCTAATCTGGCAGTTCCTTGGACTAACGTAGCAGAACATTTAGGTCTCTGTCCCGTCGTATGTCATGCAGCCGTTGTGTTATGGAACTATAGACTTTTAGATCGAAACGGGCCTATTGACTTAAGGTAGAACAGAAGTCTTAATTTTGCTTACATGAAGGTTTCATATTAAAGACATAAAAACATTTCCAGTAATATGGCAGCTTTGGCCACTTACTCTGGTTCACTCGATGAATCCTGGTTTTACCTTATTACAACAGCTATTGAAAGCTCGGGCGCGCCATGTCTATCCAACATTACATCTGCCATTGAGAATATCCATAATGGCGACTATACTGGCCTTCTGACCAACCTGACCACCATCGAGTCTGCCCTTGCTGGCATGAACGATGACTTGGCAAGAATGTCCGAAAAGTGTGATCCCTACGTCTTTTATTGGAAAATCCGACCTTATTTAGCTGGATGGGAGAATATGGCTGAAGCAGGTCTTCCTTTGGGACTTATTTATGAAGGTGTGAATGACGTATGGTACGCAGAGACGGATGAATATGCAGACATGAGTCACTTGGATGAAGCCGAACGTCTCCTCCAACAGTATAGACGTTATGCTGGTGGCAGCGCTGCTCAAAGCAGTTTGATTGCTGCTCTCGATGTTGCCTTTGGTGTTGAGCACCATCGTACAGGAGAAAAGCCCTCCTTCATCAAGGTTGACGCCACTTTACCCAACGACAGATACACCAAACTACCAACGATGAAGCCCGCTGATGAGCTTAAGAGTGGAACCACAAGTCCCTTGACACCACCTCATTTCAAGAGAACAAACAAGAATGCCTTTTTGATTGCCATGCGTAAATACATGCCTCGTCCTCATAGAGAATTTTTGGAAGATCTTGAAGAGGCTGCCAACATTAGACCTTTTATCCTCCAACTTCAACAGCAAAATGAAGTAGAAGAAGGTGGCCTTTCTGAACCAGAGCGTCGTATTATTGAAGTTTACAATAACTGTATTCATCAGCTTAAACTTTTCCGTGACAAACACGTACAGATTGTGAGTCTCTATATTGTCAGCCAAGCCCGTAAAGGCCCCAATATTGCTCACGGTGGTTTTGCTATTGCAAAGAAAGAAGAGGAATCCAAGCCTCAAGCACAGCAAGCAACCGAAGGAAAAGAATCATCTGCACACAATGATCTTTATCCTCAAACAAGATTGGAAACGTCACCTATGATCAGCAAGGACTCGACAACTGCTAAAGTGACTCAAATGTTTCCACAATTGGGACTTGCAAAGAAAATCGATCCCAATACCAAGGTTGTGCGTGGCACGGGAGGTACCAATGTCATGCCGTTTTTGAAGCAATCGCGCGATGAAACACAAGACATGAAGATTGATATCGATGGTGGTGTGAAATCAAACCCAAGTGCTGTTGAAATGACGAAACAGTCTTGGTCTGATTGGATTCTTCGCCGATAAATTTTTGAAGAAAATGATACACATCGCATTTTCTATTTTCTTTTTTTTGTATGACTCATCTTCTTATATCTCTTTTTCATTTATCAAGTTCATCCTATTTCTCTTTACATAATATTGTATTCAACTATTCCCTCTCCCCTCTCCTCCCGAAAGTACATATATACTATTATTACTAATACTATATCATATCATATTGTATTGTATCATATATTATATTATAAGAAATCATTTATTCTAAAAGGTTATTATTTATATTTTTCGGGAAAAAAAAACATCAAGTATAACAATGCAATAACAGAAAAAAACTAAGATGCAGAGCTGTCTGAAAAGTGATAAGATACAGTATGTTGATTTGAATTGACGATATCAAGAGGATTAAAGCCTTTAAAGTCCAAGTCGGATGGTTTTGACTGAAGTTCTTCTCTTGTAATTTCGTCCATAATAGGATCAGGACCTCTCCTTTGAGCCTGATTATTAATATCAATCTTGATTTTTGTATATTTTGAAATATCATTTCTTGAGTTAGCAAAGATGTACAAGTCTAAAATCTGTTGTGAAACATCTAGAGTAAAAAGGACAATTAAGCGTGGCTGAATAAAAATAACACGTCTCTCTCAGTTACCTTCAATGTCTTCCATCCGAGATAGAAAGTATTGGTCCCAAGACTGCTTATCAAACAAGCCTTCAAACTGAACGTCTTCATCCTTTAATAAAATGGAAGCCAAATAGACACAGCCAGCAGCAATAGTGTGTGCGGGGTACTCGACACAAAGAGCCGTTCGATAACTGCGTGTGTGTGTGTGTATCGTAAGTTAATTTTTGTTTGTTTATTTTGTGAACAAGTATTACCTATCAACAGCTAATTGATATGCCTTTTTTGCCAACTTCTTACTATCCAACGTTTTTTCACAAGCTAAGAATAAAAATATGTTTATAAATCATCATAAAAACACACATGTTTTTGTTTTTTTTTGTTAATAATATACCTTGAATTAATTTTGTGAATTTCACTACGTATTCATAAGGATGTAACAACTGAAAGTCAAAACACAATGTCTCCAATAACAACTTTTCATAACTAATGATCTTTTTTCTACGCTCTTCTGATACCTTTTATTATTATTTTAGAAATTATTAATGGATTTTATTATTATTTTTATTCTTATATTGCTCATATGTTATTATTATTATTATATTATTATTATCATTTATAGTAATAGTAATAATGCATGTCCATCCATTATAAGGATTCAACCCTAAAACCCCTCCAGCATTGACCCCCCACTCTTCTGCTTACCTGTTCAGGATCCAGCTCTTTACTGTCTGGATACTTGACGCTGTGCACAGCAACAAAGATGTCCTTCAGTTTCTTAATTGTTTCCTCTACTTTTGCTGCTACGAATATACATGTGATGCTTATATCCTAATAATACATTCGTTCAGTCCCTCTCTCTCTCTCTCTCTCTTTATATATTTCCTTTTAAGTCCATCCCTTAAATTAATTACCGTTTTACCTGTGGTGAATAGTCTCTTATTGAATAATAAAGAAAAAATCTATGATACAATGCCTGTGAAGTACTTATTGTCTTTTGTGGACTATATATAAAAAAGGGTTATTATGTACGTATATAAAGTGCTTGTCTTGTCCTTACAATCCGAGTTTCTTTCCAACTTCTTGAATAAATTTACAACTTGAGTGACGTGCAGCAGCTTCTTTAACTGCAAAAGAGGCTGATTGCTTGAGGTTAGATAATGTTGCCAGTTGTCTTTTGGTAAAATAAGGTCTATAGTATCGTTTAAACGAGATTCCTGCTGTGATCGATAATGGTGTTGACGGTGTGATTGGCGATTGTTCACTCATTTTTCAAGAATAAATCGTAAAATATTAACAATTGCAAATAGGGATTATTATAGTGTTTGATAAATATAAACAACAATATATAAATATAAAGCAAAAATGAGAAGAAAGGAAAAGAAAAGAAGAAAACTGTCGTATTTCCACTCGTGGCGACGTTCGTTACCACACTCTCTGTTGACTGATTTTTTTTTTTTCGTGACGCCCTTTATTGAACTGGCTTTTCATTGGTTAAAAGGCGATAGAGCTGTTAACACACGGAGCATTTATTTGTAAAGGAAATAGTGAGAAAGACAAATCACTATGGTAGACAGAATACAAGTCAAAGGAAAGTAACCAGCATGAGGTTACTGCCAAATGATTATTGTTTGCAGTTATAACCATAAAAGCTATTTAGTTGGCTGGCAACCGGCAACCCAGATAAATATGCTAGACGGGATCGTCATTGGTATTGCCAATGGTATCATAAAATGAATATGACCATGGATATTTAAACTATGATCAAGGTAGAAGCTAGCAGACAATTTACTAAAGCAATGTTCCTTACACAAGCAGTGGGAATGACTAAAAATAAAAAAAAAAGAGTTTAAATGAGCCGCAAAACTAAAAAATATTATTTTCTTGATTTTTTTTCCCTTCTTCTTCTTCTTTCTTTCTTTCTTTCTCTCTCCCTTTTTTCTTCCGAGGACTTTGTCTCTTTGGACATTGGTGGAAATAATGACATTGTTATCTCCTAAACCACAGGTAGAATCCAATTTATAAATGGCAGAGTAAAGCAAAGCTGATAATTGTAATATAGCATAGAAATAGAAATAACAGAATCGAACATGTATGTTTTTCACTTTTTCACGTTTTCTAGTATACGCCTCTAGTTATATTGAAAAAGCTTTATTCTATATGGTAGAATGATCTATGTTCTAGCTCATCTAATTTTGATCTGGTTGGGTCACCTAATTCATTAACGAGCTTATCATCAGCAGATTTTGTAGCTGGTGGTACCCTGGATTCACATACCACGACAAAAATACAAAGGTCATCTACATTCAGTTCATCTAATCAATATTTTACCGATGAATCTGATACTCACAGTCGTAAAAAATTAATTGGAAAGCTTACCAAAATGCAGCAATTTTTCGATAATTATCATGATTCTATCTCTACTTTGGAGATAGAAGTTGGTGATAAACAGCAAGAAATCGAGAAACTTGGTATATTACTAAAGATAAAGAATGAAGCTGAAGGTTAATATAGCAGATCTTATATACATATACTATCATATGTCATCCATTGACTTTCTTGATCGGATATTATTTTTCTTTAATTCATTTTTCTTTTTGAAACTTTTAGAGTCATTAAAGGAACAGATATGGAATTTGGAATTAGAGAATCAGGACTTGCAGCAGCAGATTGATCAACTCCAATCGAGTTCAACAAAGTCTCTTGCCGAGCAAACACGTCTGGAACGTGAAAATGAAATGCTGGAACAGGATTTAGAGAATTTAAAAGTAATACAGCACGCAAACGAGACTGAAATGAAAAAAATACAACAAGATCACGATCACGAAATCATGCTATTAAAAAAAGCCTTGACACTTTTGAAGCAAGAGAAGGACATATTAAATAAGCAACTAGAGGATAACTCTGACAAAGAACAAACAAATATTTTACAACCAAAAGATGACAATATCCAGGACACTCCCAAAGACCAGCACCTTACTGCTATAAAGCAGAATTCAAAAGATGTAGAATCGGCGGAAGTCGAGTCAAGCACATTGCGGGCCTCGTTGGAAGATGCCTACCTCATGATACGAATCCTACAAAAGAGAATCCAGGACGAGGTCTCGGAAAGATGTGAAGTGAATCAACTTTTGAGAGAAGCTCAAGAGACAATTGAGAGCTTTCGAAATTCCTCATCGGCTATACAACCAGCACAGTGGACGGGTCAACAAGGTGAATTAAGATCCCCTAGGGATGATGGTGATTCTCCTTCCAAAAGTGACCACCGGGATCCACAATATCTAGGCCAATCCTTGGGAGAAGAACTTTTTCAGTTTTATAATTCATCTAACATAGAGGATAATGCAGTGATCGATACTCAAGATCAATCGAATGAACCAGCCGCGTTGGTTTGCGAGCCGCAGACAAATGACCAAGATACAAAGCAAGAAGAATTTGGAACCTTAATAAAGGAACCCGAGAGTTTTATATACAGACCCACAAAAAATGGCATTTTATCAGAAAATAACCGAGCCAGTACTTCTCACCCATCCGATGGTTTACCACGAACGGAAAGTGATTCCAGTTCGCAAGACAGATCCCATTTATTGGCTATTTCCATCACTATGGCCGGAAACTGGGCATGGAAATATAAACGTAAGCTCATCGGAAATGGTATATCGAATAACAAGCACCGTCGATTTGTTTGGATACATCCATATTCTAGAACGTTATATTGGAGCGAAGTGGAGCCTGGATCTAAAGGGTCCGAGTACAAGACAAAAAGCGGTAAAGAGTTTAATTTAACAAATAGTCAATTTGTGGCTAAACATATCTATAGCAACGATAGAGTCTTTTCTTGTACTAAATCATAACCCGGATTTGATACCAAGTATCCTAATCCAAACAACTTTACGTGGGATTAAAATCCAGTTCCTTAGTATGGACGATCACACCATCTGGATTAAAGTAAGTATTAATTATATGATGTGTGTGTCTTGTTAGTAATTTTTATAAAAGTCTTTGTGCTGCCTTTTAGCGGAAGGAGGAGCAAAGATAGACAGGACAGCAAGTGAATGGTTGGATGATATCATAAGACCTGCATTAGGAAAGAGGGGGTTGGATACCAAAGTGAGACAGTTGCTTGATACCCCCAATCAATCAGAGGAGAACCTTGCCACAAAACAGTCAACTTGTTAGAAAACTTTTGATTTTTGTATTTTTTAAATTTCATGCTACATTAAAAAAATATTTTGAAAGTAAATGATGAACTAGTCGTGGCATATTTCTTCTTCTCTCTTATATAGGAATCAAGTTAATGGTTCATGCACTATACCTGATTACATAACCTAATCAAATACTAAATTTGGCTAATCTTCATTTTCCTTCACTTTTATGAAAAAGAAAGGGGGAGGTCAATCCTGAAGAGAGGAAGGTTATATTTTTGATGTTATCAATCAACACATGATAAAAAGAAGGAAGAAGAAAAAACTGTATTTCGCAATCATATACAACACCACAAAAGATGTATGACAATTATTTTATTAAACATCTATTCGAATCTCTATACGCTTTGCCCTTCGAATCCATAACCTTCTTCGTGTACAACAAGTCAGACCAAAAGAAGTCCAAAGCTTCCACCTCGTATTCCCATAGACCCAGCCATCTACACATTGGGATTGTTTTGAGATGAGCCATGTTGGATCTATCCATTTCCAATAGACATGACAAAGTCTGTTCTCATCATATATTTGAATGGGTGGCGGAAGGTGGAACTTACCAGGAGAAGGTGTTTGCTCTAAATACGCATCCGACCTATTCAAATTAATTAATGGCATTACAAATCATAATAAAAGCAGCAGTTACCAAACGGGAGGATCTTGAGGTGATGATACATCACACCAACCAGAAAGAAATCTCCAACGTTGATGATGATACAAGGAAAAACAATAGACACGTGTATCCTCATGAACCAATACATCATTATCACAACGTGATGACGATTCCTCATACATGTCAATCCAGTTGACACATGCCACAAATTTAGTCACATTAGATTTAATAAACACAAGTACATTCGTGAACTTTATATGTACATGGATGTTTTCAACAGAGATTAGGTTTTTGTTTTATGCGTGTGTTATCTCCCTTACCTGATCCAATGATATTGTATTGAAAATCATTACAAAGAATAAAATTATAAATTGACAAAACGATTGTTGTTGTAGTGATACTATTCGTGGCGCTATGGAGCACCATTGGATTTCAGATTGTATGAACAGTAGCTTGATGTAGTTGCATATGATTGGTACGAGGTATACAAAGTATCGCGGGTATTCTATTTTTTCATACATGATGGATTGTGAATGAGAAAAAGAAAAGAAACTACAAAAAAAAAAGGGTTTAAGGGTACCAATTTTATGTAATTGTTAAAACGGGGCACAGAAGAGATGAAACTATTTATATTAGTAACATCTGATGATCAAAACATAAATACTGCTGTATTTCACTGTGAGGCATTTGTGGAATTGTTATCTTTATATTTATTTTTAATAATTGAGGTATGTGTGATTTTATGATCACTGGATAATAGATAAGTTCATTTTGACATGGTATTGCTTTACGTCAAGTCGAATGAAAAATAAAAAAACATACTAAAAACCTTATAGTTTCACTTGATCTTGTGAGGATCAGCGGCATACAAGATCCGAATCTTCCGCCATATTGAGAGATATCTGCTCGTTTATTGAGAGCCAGTAGACTCAATCGTCCACGTGTGTATTCCCACCCAACAAAGTAAAAATAAGTAAATAAATATATATATAGCTCTGCTTTCCCCCCCTCTTCCATTATATAAACATAACGAAAATGAAATTAACTGAACATCTTCTTTCACTTGACACCGACAACTTTAAAAAAGCGACAGAGCATGAATTTCTGAAACAAGTAGGTCGGCTTGACATCAAACCTGAGCACCTAAAAGCGTGGATCATCCAGGACCGTTTTTATACGGGGGGCTACGTCAACATGATGGGTGCAATGGTCTCGCGTCTCGCTCTATTTGAGGACCAACGTGAGCTCGGTGACAACGATCCATCATACAGCGTACAAAGAAACCAAGGCATTCTAAAGACGCTTTCGTTTGCACTGACGAACGTGTACCGTGAGGCCAACTTCTTTACAGAGATTCTCGACAAACCATGCTACAATATGGAGCAGCCTATCAAGCAAAAGGAAACGACCTCGAGGTACATTGAATTTGAAAAGAAGGTGGCGAGGGAGGGTGGTTATGATTTGGGCGAGGCGTTGATTCTGCTGTGGGCGATGGAAAAGATCTTTTTTACGGCTTGGAGCTATGCAAAATCCATCTCCTCCTACCAAAAGGCCGACGAGAACGATCCTCACATCCAATCATGTCGTGCATTGATGAACAATTGGACTATACCCGAGTTTAACGAGTTTGTGGAGGAGTGTGCATTCCATGTGGATCAACTTTCTACAGACGATCCTCGTCGTCTTGCCAGTTTTGAAAAGACGTACCGTGATTGCTTAGCACTTGAAGTTATATTTTGGGAAAATGCGTTTGATTAAATAAAAATGTTTCATCTATGAATTGTCTGTGCTGAGGTGATGCATATAAAAATGAACCAATGATGTGTTGAGAAAATAGCATCATGCTATCTTTCTGATTAAAAACTTCCTGGTCATAATTTGAGCTGTCAACAAAAAACCACATTTATATCTCTCCGATTATTCGTAAATAAGATTAGGAAAAAAAAAACTTTTTTTTATTGTTCCTGGTGGACTCACTCACTCACTCTCTCTCTCTTCGATGAATAAACTTTTTTTTTGAATTGTGAGATGAAATCCTGCCATTTCATTGGATGAAGTTGTTTCTTTTTCAATGCAATAATTAATGTAAAAAAAGGGGGATTGAGAATACCTTTCTTTTTTGCTCTTTTTGATGAGGGAGAGAGAGAGAGTTGTTATATTTTAAAGCTTGTATATGATAAAATAAAGAACAAAGAGAGAAAAGGCAAAGGAAAATTAAGAAAAATGGTTTACTAATTAATGACATAGACCACAAGTTAGTTTTGTCCAAACACTTTGCTTCTTTTGAACAGGTTCTTGATGATCTACTCGAGTTGGTATTGCTGCTGGTGTAACTTCCTTTGGTACTGCTGGTGCTGTGTTTTCGACTACTCTCTGTTTGACTGGTTGTTGACGAGTGCTACGTCTTGACATTGTCTATTATAAGAATGAATTTAGTGTTTAGTCAAGATGTTAAGTCTTTCTTTCTTTCTTTTTTACCTGCCAACCCTTGCCATTATTAAGTAGCATCCAATCATATATGCCGTCATCAGATTCATTCATCTTTTCGATTGCTTTTGTAAACAGACTACGCAAGAAATCGTAATCAGGGGTTTCTTCAAAGCCTAATTTACGTACGTATTGAAGATATATGCCGAACTCCTCTATTTTATAATTAGAAACTCGATATTATTATTATTATTATTATTATTATTATTATTGTCGTTGATACTTTACCGGGATATCCTTCACAAAGATCTTTAATGGCGGTTGTTTGCTTCTTTTCACCAATCTTTTCATATTTCTGTTTATTGGTAGCTGCCTTTAGTCCTTGCCAAGGTAAAGAACCTCTTAAAAAGTACATAAAGACATGACCCAAAGACTCGAGATCATCACGGCGTGATTGTTCTAATATCGTCATTTAACAGTTATGACCAGACACACACACACAGTATTGTTTTGTTTTTATTACCTCTTCCTAAATGAGTGTTAATACTCATATAGCGTGCAGTACCGGATAAGCTTTTACGTTCACGATAAGGGATGTGTTGCTTTGTCTTTGGATCTCTATATAGTTTTGCCATACCAAAATCAACAATATAAATTTGATTCTCGTTTTCGGTGCCAGGTTTTCCAATCAAGAAGTTGTCAGGCTTAATGTCCCTATAAATAAGACTCTTTTCATGAATGGTTTGTACTCGAGTCAACTGTGTGTGCAATTTGATGTTAGAATATATCATTTTCATTTATATTATACATATTTACCATCTGAATGGCAAGCATAGCGGTAGTTTTCACACTAAAGCGTCTTCCACAAGTGTCAAACATATCCTCCAAACTGGGACCTAATAAATCAATAACAAGGATATTGTGAAGACCCTCTTGACCAAAATAATAAGCAGTTGGTATGCCAACTAGAGAAATAAACAGAGCAATGTGATTGGTTGATACACAATATATACATTAAATAATAATAATATCTTACTGGAGCCAGCCATTATTTTATATGTTCGATATTCGTCTCGTAATTGAGGTGCATCGCTCTTTCTTGGTTCGAATTTAATGGCAACAGGTTGATTGTTCAATAGATTAACACCTAGCCACAAGTTAAAATAACAATAATATCAAACAATATTGTATATTTTACCTTGGTAAATAATGCCAAAACTGCCCTCTCCAATCTTCTTTCCTACTTTGTAATGAACTCCAACGACATTATGTGAGTTGCCTGGGCTTGCTGCAGCAGTCGAAGAGCTGGGCATTTTGACGCTATCTTAAGGAAGGGAAATAATGCTGAAAAAAAAGGGGAGGAGGAGAGAAGTGTTGTATGTAATGCGAATGTGTGTGTGTGAGAAGGGGAGAAGAAGAAGAAGAGAATGAGAGACGGAGTAAAAAAAAATAAAAAATAAAAATAAAATAAAAAAATAAGAGGAGAGGAAAAACTGAC
>VCJG01002682.1:23519-36871 GCA_024140375.1 Backusella westeae | reverse complement strand
AAAAAAAAAAAAAAAGAGTCAAAGAAAGAGCGTAAGTGGGAGTGTATTTAGAAAAAAAAGGAAAATAAAAAAGAGAAAGAAGAAGAAGAAGAAGAAGAAGAACAAAGTATGTGAGAGAAAGCAAGTGTATCTTTTACTCAATTCACTCTTTTTGAGGGAGAATTTCCTAATTTGGTAATCTCCTCGGTGCTTTTAGGGCAAAATAATCCATTAGGATGGTTTTTATTTTATTATTTTAACACACAAAGACAGAGAGAGTGTGTGTGCAAGTTGAGTAAATGGTTCTCGTGAGCAATGTTATATTTTATTATAAATATAAATGTACTATATAAAATGACCTTTGAATTATGCCAAGATCAATGACAATCGATATAACCTCTTCATCAAAGCCTTAGTGAAAGAGATCTGATATAAAAATGCCTTTTTTTTTGCAAAAAGAAATAGTCACATGCGCTCATGCCTTGTATGGAAGCTTTCTTGTGTGGGGATTGGATGGTTTTGCGTGGCTCGTTGCCAAGACAGAATAGTCAACACCTGTGCCCCTTACATTGGGAAAATCGATTTCTCTTACGCTGACATAAAAAAGCTGTAGTTATATTACCAATTATTGTTTCATAAATAAAAGAGATGCAAATGCATGACGATTTGGAATACCACCTTTCACTACCCTTTCTTTTTTGTAGATGTATAATTGAAAAAGGTTGTCCCAATTCGATAGTTTAGTATCGAGCAAAACCCCTTCAAGGGAGCCCATCTTCCATCTATTTTCATTCTATATATCTTTTTTTATATTGTCTTTTACCTTTGAGGATGAATTCATCAAGAGGTAGCAGATGATTAAATAAAATTACAAGAGAAAGAGAGAGAGAGAAAATGTGACACTACTAAAGAAAGCTTCATTTATTGTAATGTTTATGATATGAAAGTTTCCAAAAATAATAAATATTTTGAAAACAAAACAATAAACTGTCAAACTTTTTTGGGAAAAACACATTTCATCCCCTTCAACTATTTGTTATATCATCTAAAAAGAATATTTGTGATGTTTGTTATTTTATACAAAATTTGTTTTAATATAAAGTCATCATAGAAGATGATCGAAAGTCATTTTCATAAAAGAATGAGAGGGGGAGGCCCCACAAAATGGTTGTTTACTTAATATTTTAGAATTTTTTTTATCCAAATTGTGTTTAGAACTGAAAAGTTTTCTTTTATTCTCGTTTGACACTGCTGTCAAAGGTTATATCATTCCCTTTTCTCATTCTTCCATGATCCCCACATGTATAATCTCTGATAAAATCATTTTCTTGAATTTCATTCTTTTTATATTATCAAACGAGTGGTTCATGGTTTTATTTAAGGGGGATATCATTAAGTCCGTTTTGACAAGGGAGTTGGCGCCACCGCGTTCATGGGCGGTGGCGGTGGTGTAGGCATATGCTGAGTAGGCTGCTGCCGTGCACTATAGTAACTTGAAGAGGGAGGTGGTGCTGGAGAAGCAAACTGTTGAGGGGGAGGAGGTGTTGTTGTTGGAATTTGATATGTTTTCTTTGTTTGGTTCAGTGACGGTTTGTTAAGATCTGTTATGATGGGTGGATCTCTTGGTTCCTGAGGATTGAGAGTGTAAGGTGCAGTACTATAGAGAGGCTGGGGAATATAGTTTTTATAAGTGGTTGTGGGAGAGTATATGGACTGTTGTTGTTGTTGGGTATCAGGAATATAATAATTTGAAGGCTCTGGTGAGCTTTGTGGGAATAATTGTTGAGGTATTATATTGGAGACGAGCGTTTCTCGTTCAAAGGGGAAATGGGGTTCTTTATATCGAGTAGACCATTTTGAACATGCGTGGAATACTCGGTCTCGTATGACGGATATCTTGTTATTGCCTTTCATCGGTGTCATATTTATGTATTTCAATGCTACTTGTAGTTTGCCCTGGGCGGCCATCCACTCTGCATACTCACAGTATTTCGTATAGAGTGCTGTTAGTTTGTCGTTATCTGTATCTTCATAATCGATTGCTTTTCTAAACAGTGTGATTTTTTCAATGAATTCTTGTAGTAAAAGGTGATAAGTACTCTCATCTAAAGATGCTTTCGATCTCTCCAAGCGTTCAATCCAGATATCTGACACCTTGACCAAGTTACCCGCCGCAAGGTAGCAGCAAAGAGCGGCATTTGTATCCATTAAGCGGCCACCAAGTGTTTCGCAAAGTGAGCCAAAGTCCTTTGGTTGGGCAAATGTACACAATACAACAAGCGCAGACGCCCACTCTTCCGGTGCTACTGTTTGCACAATTGTCATCAAGTCATCCTGCATGATGCCTTTAAGTAAACGTAGATAGGACGGCTGTGATTGTGACGCAAAATAGGCATTTTGGGCGCGCGTCAATAGCTCTTGGCCACCACAGATACCCAGCAGAATGGCATCTGAATATCGCTCTGATTTAAGACACAGATCAACAGCAGATTCAAAATCACCGAGCACAATTGCACGTGTGATAAGTTTATCCGTATCACTGCCATTGTACAACTGGAGGGTCGACGGAATACCAAACATGTCCTCCCGAGCATCAGGTGGTGAGCCCGTGGGGATCTTTGATGTGTCAAGCAAACGAGACGCTTCTGTCATGACCTGTTTTTTTTCAAACCCAAGATGGCGAACAAGTTGTTCTCTTGCATTTTCCGAAAACAAGGTACTGAGCATCCTCCATTCATCCCCCATGCGCTGCTCTATCAATTCGGCCATCTTGGACTCGTTGTTTTCGGCCGATGCCAACTGCTCGGCTCGTTTGATCATTTCAGGATTTGTTTCGCAGGTTGTGATTTTCACACTTGATCCTTTGAATGTCACTAGTTTTCCGCTGAATCCAAAAGAGGCGCCAACAGGTCTGCGTAACCATTTGGGAGGTGTTTTTAATTCCAGATTTGAGGTATCGACTAGATCCTCTGTTGTAGTCTTCTTCTTGAGTGTGTTTATTGAAGAAGAACTACCTTGAATCGAATGAACACTAATCTATTTCATTTTGTTATTAAACCCCATATTATTAACACAAAAAAGTTGTTACCAAGCCATCGACCGACGCAGTCGCCAACATATCCGGATTGCGGGGACACCATTCCACCTGATGCGCCCATTTAGAACTTGTATGAATCTCACCAAGTAGATTACCTTTATTTGGATTCCAGCACAATGTTTTACCATCCTTTCCACTCGATAATAACAAATCGACATCCTGTCTACACCACGATATGTCCAATATACCTCCCTGTGTCTGCGGGTCGACTAGCGTCCTTTCTGGTGCGTGAGCATGACGAAGGTCCCAAAGTGAAATGACTGCTTCATCATCTGATGCAGTAACAATTTGCGTGGCCTATATAAAATATGAGTTGCCCCGCTCATATAAAAACACAACTACTGCATTACCACGCTTGGATGCCAAGCAATCGATGAGATACTATGAGCTTTATTTGATGATAATGTCAAGATTTCCTTTTTATTACGAAGATCCCATACGACGGTATATCCATTACTGGCGGATGTAGCCAGGATATGCTGTACCTGACAATTCCAAGCCACATCCGTCATTTCTTCCATCTTGGATGATCGAGCACCTGGTAAATAAGGTGCAGATGTGTTTTCTAAATCCCAAATATATATCTATAACACTATAAATGCCTTGACTAAATGAATCCCTATTCATTTTTTCTCTACCTGAGAGCCTGCAGTGGCCAATAAATTAGTTTGTAAGCGATTAAAGTCGAGTGAGCGTAATGTTCCTGAATGAGCAGAATGGGTCGAGATCAAAGCATCTTGGCTGAGTAAAAAAAAAAAGAAAAAAAAAAGTTACTTGTAAACAACAACCTCTACACAAAAAGCCAAACGTTTATTTACCTTCTATTGTTGAATATACTTGTAGGATTCCAAAGCTCCAATTCACCATTTTCTTTAGCTGCAGCTATAATGCCATCTGACTTGTTGGCATGACCCCACACTATTTTCGAGAATCTTTTTGTTTTTAGAATCAATTATTGAAAGCTACAAATTGCTCATTTCTCTAACCTCGATTGACTGGGCACTTTAAAGCTTTGCTGGGTCGAAAGTTTATATAGCTCCAGCTCTGACGCGCTCGAGGAAGTATCATCCAAGGTACCCGCAAGAGTACCTGCTGCTAATACAAGTTCCTGGCCTGGACTCCAGCAGAAAGCTGCAGTGCGTCTTATCTCGTTTATCTTTCTTGTCATCGTTTCTTTACGATAGAGGAAGAAGAGAAAGGAAAAGAGAGAGGGGGTGATGTTATAACATATAAAAGACGTGTACAAAAGATGAATGACACGGGACGACCATCACGTGTGGTGTTGGTTTATAATATAAAAAGGACACAGATGCATTAATAAAGTAGATGTCTCGATAAGGAATATAAAATGTACGTTTAAGAGGGGATAATCTAGTTTCTTTGGAAAAAAAAAAGTGGTCTTTACTATGTTTTTAATTCTCTTTCATATTCAAATATCCTCCTTGATCCACTACTCATGAGCAAATAAAACATAAAGGAAAAAAGATTCTTTTTCTTCGCAATCAATGCACAGATCACAATATCACATTAGTGTTTCATTGGCCGGTATCACTGGCTTTGTGTCACTCGGTAAATAAAATAAGGTTTACTTATAAATATAGCGAACAATGTCTTCCTATTTAATAAATCATTTTATTTGAATGAAATGAACGATACCATTTTTTGAATTGTTCTAAAAATACAAAAGTAAGCACTGTTTGAGGGCCTGTTCGCATAAATGAAGGGGTCCAGCCCTTGAAAAAGGATAAAATGCCTTCAGATCGATACATACTCCAGGTTATCTGAAAGGCATTCTGTCCGATTTCTGAGCCTGTTGCTGCCATCATTCTTGTTTTTATAACGTCTACAGGTGAACAGACTGTAGTAGCCACCAAGCCCTTTGTAAAAGATGTGTGAGAGAAATGTATATATAGATATATTGATAAACCTACTGCTAATAGACTTGAACTAAAATGAAGTGTTAAGCCTTCACTTAACCCTTGTTTTGATAACACTTGTTTGAACCCATCATAAGATACACACTGCGACGAAGTGATTAAAACTGCCCTATTGACATTTGGGCCGACGCCGCGAAACAAGGACGCTACACCCTCTTCTCTTGCCATCCGTATCAACCCATCCACACCATGCTTGTACTGGCGTTGTAAATGTGTGGGTAATTGGCCATCGTTTTGCATTCGAACGTTTACAATGTCGCCTGGGTTTCCACAGATGCCTCCACCAACACCTGCTGCAGTGGAGCACATTAATAGTTGTAACACGGAAGGATCTAAATAGAGGTTGGGATATCTGGTATATAAAATCCATTATTTCTTACTTTTTTCTCTTGCTAAAAGTTTTTCCTTTAGAAACTCATAACCACCTAATCGAACCGTTGAATAGGTAGCCTGTCTAATGATGGCCGCCGATATTCCATTATAAATGGCAAAGAAGCCTTCATTGCTAATGATATTGAGCATTGTTCTAAACATGTTTGTGTTGATGCCTTTTGTGCTTTGTAATCGGACTTTGGTCAGGTCAAGTGGGTGTACAATCATGGCGGCTGTGCAAGAAGCAGCACCGCCGAAATAAAATGGCGTATGTAGTTGTTTATTCATCTTGTTTGAAAAAGAGAGAAAGAGATAAAAAAGAGAGTAAAAAAATGATATGCAATGTCTTTCTCTAAGGAGTGACTTTAAATCATCTGATTGAACTCCCCTTTCCCCCTTGAATCCTTTATATATAATTTTTTTTTCTTGAATGGATTACGTTTTCTTACGTTTTTCTTCGTGTTTTTCTTAAAAATGGTACTTGACCAATAGGTTTGATTAAACGCATTGCCGATATTAAAAGAGCATGGATTCAATGTCAGATAACCTTGATGTATTTTGTGGGGTGATATTCTTTGCTCATCATATTTGATTTGTATATATGCACTTTAGAAGAGCATTTATAAATCATTCTTACTCACTGAGATTCGATCTTTTTTTTTATTTTATTTTTATTTTTAAAAAAAGGGCGACAAAAGGGTGAAGTGATAAACTTTTTTGTTTTTCTTGATTACTCAGCTATAGAATCGAGTGGCATTTTTCCTTCTCTAAACCAGATTCATTACATTTTATAGTTCCAGCCAATGATATATATCCAAGATCGTCGTTTGGCCACCTTTATTCTAAATTTTATTTTAATTTTTTGTTCTCCTTCTTCCCCCTGATCATCCTTTTGAGATACTTAACTTGGTAAGTTTATGTTCTTTTGTTCAGGTGATTTTTTATTTTAAATATAAATTCAGGCACCAAAAATACTCTTTATGCTTCATGCTTAACAGAATATGGATGGTTCATAGTAAAAAAAGTACAGCAGGTCGATATAATGTTTTCAAGCGCTTCTTCTCTCTTTTGCTATGGGAGATAATGGGCTTTAGTGACAAAAGCCATCAGTGTGCGTGTGTGTTTTTGTTGATAATCTCGGAGTAATTCCGTTCAAAAAACATAATGAAATTGACTGCTCACAGGTTTTGATTCTATAAACACTATCAAAGTAATATTTCTTTATCTTTTCCATAAAGAGTGTAAACCCATTCACTTAGTTGTAGTTCTACAAGATTTTCCCAGATACTATATATTTTTTATAAAGAAGAAAATGGGTGTGTTACTCGGTGGCAGTTTTGCCGGACCCGTGACAACCCAGAAAAACTTTATCAAGTTTATGACCAGAATGAAACACTTTTCTTGATTATAAGAAAGCAAATAACGAAAAAAAAGGGGACTCAATGGAAACCTTTGAAATAATAACAAAGTATAAGGGATGATTTCCTTTTGGAGAATGTTTATGATATCTTTCTTTATTCCCTTCTTATTTATGATACAACGAAATGTAAATTTGTACGTCTACAGACGTATCAATGTTTCTATAATAGTACTGAGAGCAATAGAACAGAATCAAACACCAAAGACTTTATTGAGCTCATCAACAATTCCACTATAGCTCTTCTAATGACTTTGAAGCATGAAATATAACTTTGAAACTGATATCTTTCAATGATTGGTTGGTGCTTTTTATTTTTATTATTATTTATTTTTCCTTTTCTTTTTTCTTTCGTTTTGCTCCACACATAAAACTCCCCTTTTTTTTCTTGTTTACAATTTTCTTTGCTTTCTTTCCTTTTTCATAGCTAATATCATAAACAAGAAAAAGAAGAAGAGGAACGCATAATCCGTATTTATACAGGCAAACATAAAAGAAGGAAGAAGGTGCTGAGAAACAGTTAGATTCCAATCATCTTGAGGTTTGAAATAAAAAAAAAGGTAAAACGCGTTTGAGGCTTTAAATGTTCAAATGGGATTGACAACAAGTCTTTTTCAATAATCAAACATGTAAAAGGGAGGATGACGTTCCAGGGACAAGTGCCACAACATCATCTACAACAAAGACCTCAATCACAGCAGCAACAGCAGCAACAACAACAGATTCTTCTTCAGCAGCAGTTGCAACAACAACAACAACAACAACAACAGCAGCAACAGCAACAGCAGCAACAGCAGCAACAGCAACAGGATCTGTTCTCTACGTATCTTCAAAATGGCTTAAATCCAAACCTTTTTGTAGATACACAAGCCGATACAATTGACTATGCAAACAATGCGTTCTATAACAGTCCTCAGTATCCAAGTCATTTCATCTCTCCTCAGCAGCAACAGCAAGCACAAGAGGCACCGCAACAGCAGCAAATGATAAATTTGATGGGGTTTTCGCAGCAGCAATCTCCCCAACAGCAACAGGTGCTCTCTCCTCAGCAACAGCAGCAGTTTTTGAATTCACTTCAGCTTCAGGGCAATTTTGACGGGGTCCAAATATCCGGACCCAATCAACAACAGTCCCGGATGTATGATACCATGGCCAATCCGTTACAGAACTATCCATCGATGCAGCAGCAGCAGCAACAGTATCAATATCAACAGCAACAGCAACAGCCTCAGCCTCAGCAGCAGGAGGCACAAAGACAGGCTCAGTTGCAACAGCAGCAGCGACAACGGGCAGCACAGCAACAGTATTTGCTTCAAAGACAAAATCAGCAGCAGCAATTACAAAATCAAATGCAATTGCAGCAGCAGCAACAGCAAATCATCATCCAGCAAACCCCGATTCCATCGTCATCAAAAGCGCCAAAGAGAACTGGCAGAAGTAATAAACGAAAGGTGAAATATGACGAGTCTTCCGAAGATGAGGATGCAATGGAAGCTGAACAGGTATAATATTTTATAAACAAGATTGGTAGTGTGATACTAACTTGACAGTTGGGTGAGTTGTCTGATGAAAGTGACTTTGAGAATGAATCCAAGCCCGCAAAGCCTGTCGATGCACCTGCTGTCATTATCCCAATGGGCACAAAGATATTTGAAAAGATGTTGGATTATAGACAAAACCCCCAAACAGGCAATCCGGAATTGTTGGTAAAATACAAGGTAAATATAACAGATAATCGACAGAGACAATCAAATCTAAGAATAGTTTCTAGTACACAAGTCATCGTCATTTAGAATGGGTCCCCAAAGAAAAGATTGAAGGAGAGCATTTAGGAAAACACCGCGTAAAAAAGTTTTTAACAAAATGGTATCAAGAAGGACAAAGAGGAGAGGACTATTCAGAGTATCTCAAGGTGGATCGAGTGATTGATGAAGGTGAGCTTGCAGATCCTGTGACCGGCGAGCTCTCCATCTTCTATCTTGTCAAATGGTCGGGCCTGTTTTATGATAACTGCACTTGGGAGAGCGAGGACGATGTCATTGAGATGGACCAATCCAAGATTGAGGAGTTTCAGCGTCATCGCATTATTCCCCAGGAGAAACTGCCAAACCCGCCCAACAGACCGGACCCCTCACGCTTCATCAAGTATGAACAGACGTTTCAGTACAAGTTTGGTAATGAATTGAGATCGTATCAGTTGGAGGGTCTGAACTGGCTGCGGTTCTGCTACTATAATTATCGTTCGTGTATTTTGGCGGATGAGATGGGTCTGGGTAAAACGGTACAGTCTGTTACGTTCTTGAATGATGTTTATTATCAGTTGAATGTAAGAGGTCCCTTTTTGATCGTGGCACCTTTATCAAGTAAGTCTCTTGGAAAAATGTCTAAATAGCAAGTGTAAAAGCTGATCTCCCCATCAAGCTATTCCTCATTGGGAAAGAGCATTTAGAGCATGGACTGATTTAAATGTGGTGGATTATCGTGGAAGTCAATTCTCGCGTAATTTATTGGTGGAAACCGAGTTTTACTACAAGGATGTTCAGGGAAAGCCTATTCCGAATCGTTATAAATTCGATGTTTTGATTACCACTTACGAAATGGTAACTATGAAAGAATGTGTCAAGTTGGCTTTTTATAACTTTTTCATTATAGGCACAGGCAGGAGCACCCCATATTAGAGATGTTCCATGGAAGTGTGCCGTTTTCGATGAAGCCCATCGATTAAAAAACAAACAGTCCAAAGTTGGAGAAATCCTAAAGGCCTTTTCAATTGATCACAAGTTGTTGCTGACGGGTACACCTTTACAAAATAATTTGGATGAACTTTATAGTTTGTTGAATTTCATGCAACCTGAAATATTCAAGTAAGTCATACCGGTTCATATACTATAGACACTAACCGTCATTAAAGTAACGAGAGAATGTTCTTTGCCGAATATGGATCCTTACAAACAGCCGCCGAAGTCGAAAAGTTACAGGCACTCTTGAAACCCATCATGCTGCGTCGTTTCAAAGAAGATGTTGAAAAGAGTATACCTGTCAAGGAAGAAACCGTGATTGAAGTTGAATTGACCAACCCTCAAAAGAAATGGTATCGTGCCATTCTTGAAAAGAACTTCAACTTTCTCAAAAAGGGTGCAAAATGTAAGTTTCATTTCAATTGTTATTGGACTCATTTAACCTCTCTTTTAGCAAACAAAGAAATGCCTCATTTACGTAATATCATGATGCAGCTTAGAAAGTGCTGCATTCATCCTTATTTATTGGAGGGCGCTGAAGAAGTGATTGTCAATGAAAGCTTGGCATCCACCCCACCGGAGCAGTTTGGTTGTCTTATCAATTCTTCTGGTAAACTTGTCCTGATTGATAAATTGTTGCGTAAATTGTTTGAAGGAAATCATAAGGTCTTGATCTTTTCTCAATTTACAAGGTAAAAAAAATAACAACAAAACATTATCCATTCTTTTATTTCTCATTCTCTGTTTTATTATTAGTTGCTTGGATATTTTATCGGATTATTTACGTGGAAGACAATATCCTCATGAACGTATTGACGGTAGTGTTCCTGGTGAACAGAGACAGGCTGCCATTGATCGATTCTCTACATTACCCATCAATCAGTCCTTTGTGTTTTTATTATGTACAAGAGCTGGTGGTGTCGGTATTAATCTTACTGTAAGTAATCAATTATTTCAAAGAGAGTCACTTCATCTAACACGTACAAAATGTGCAGGCTGCAGATACATGTATTATCTTTGATAGTGATTGGAACCCTCAAAATGACTTGCAGGCACAGGCTAGATGTCATCGTATTGGTCAAACAAGACCTGTCCAGGTAATGAAAGCATGTTGGAATCAAGCTACTTATTTTTCGGAGAGAGAGAGAGAGAGAGAGAGATAACAATGAACATGTTCAACTTATATCTACTATATATATATATTCTTTGATTTATTAGGTATATCGTTTAATTTGTAGAAATACATACGAAAAAGACATGTTTGATCGTGCCGGCATGAAGCTTGGTTTGGACAAGGCTGTGATGCAACGCATGAGTTCCAAAGGCTCTCAGGATGATACCCCTTCCAAGAACGAGCTTAACCGCAAAGAGATTGAAGATCTATTAAAGAAGGGTGCCTACGGTGCAGTCATGGATGATGAGGAAAGCGCCCAGTTCTGTGCAGAAGACATTGATCAGATTCTAGAACGTCGTACCACTGTCATTAAGCACGAGGGTAACGAAAAGGGCTCCATTTTCTCAAAGGCAACCTTCTCCTCCTCCGCGGCCGATGGTGTCGAATTGGACGATCCTGATTTCTGGGAGAAATGGGCTGCTAAAGCCAATGTGGATACAACCGAGGTACAGGACGAAAATGAATTGATTGTGTATGAACCACGTCGCCGTCGCCAAGTCCAACGATTTGGAAGTCGTGCAGTGGATGCTGCCTACGAGTCGAATGACAACGATAATGATTCGGATGCGTACGAGGATGAATCAGAAAAGTCAAGAAAGCGAGATATGCCTCGTCCATGGACGCTGTCTGAAAAGACAAAGTATGAACGTAAACTCATGATTTATGGTTATGGTCCTTGGGCCCAAATGCAAACCCATTTCCCTCGCAGAACTGAAAAGGATCTCAAGGCAGCCACCCGCTATCTTATGCGCAAGGTATTACATGTTGTCGAGGCCAATTCCGAGGAGGATCGCAAGCTGGTAGAGGATATCGAGTTTATTCTGGATAATGATGCCGGTGATGAATCTGGAGATGAGACCATTCCTTATGCCGGTGCATCGAAAAAGCATATCGCTGAATTTAGATCCTTCTTGATCCAAGCGCCCCAGGATTACATTGAGCATATTGAACGAAAGGGTCGCAACTTTTTATTAAGAATCCAGATGCTGCACATGGTAAGAGATCGTATTGTGCCAAAAGATTGGGATGAGGCAAAGGCAATCAAGATACCCAAGGTCACCGGCTCATTACCCTGTGATTGGTGGGGGGAGGCTGAGGATCGTGATCTTCTCCTGGGTATTTGCAAGCACGGCTATCAGCAATACTTGACCATGCGCAAGGACAAGGAGTTTTGCTTTTACGGTAAAAAATACGACGATAGTAAGGCTGGTACATTACAAGACGATGACGATACAGATGTAAAAGGGGAGGATGTTTACGTTGGAAACGATACAGAGGATAGCACCGTTTATGTTTGGCCCTCAAAAGCCGATATCGGCATGCGTTTACGCCGTATCATTGCAGCATTCCTACGAGAACAAGGAAATGATAACCGCAAAAGACGTGGAGGACCCGGAAGTCGCAATGGAGCACCTGGAGGACGCCAAAGATCCCGAGGAGCAGATTCATCGAACCGCTGGCAAAAGAAACATCGTGGCGACTTTTTGCGCACCGTTCTCTCCTTTGGTGTCGAGACCGTACCTGGCGATCCCAATATTCGCTGGGATAGATTCCGAGAAATATCAAAACTAGAAAAGCGAACAGATGCTTCGCTCGATGTATATTATTATAAATTCGTTAGTGCCTGTAAAGAAATCATGAAAAAACAAAAACAATCCCAGGAAGGTGAAGAAAAATCAGAGGCGGACGATCAGCAGAGTCGTGAGTCTAGCGAAGAGGCAAGCCCTGAAGACTTGGATTTACTTGTAGATACCATTCCTTACGATAAAGCAAGACGTGCATTAAAACGAATCGATCAAATGAAAAAGATACGTGAGTTTGTCGTTGTGGATCCCGAGCTGGACAATGCTTTATTAAAGGCTAGAAAGACATCTGGTCTACCGCCGTAAGTTGTTGTATTATTATTATTATTATTATTATTATGTATATTTCATTTGTATAATAATATTTCTATATATTTCTTTAGTTGGTGGGAGGTACCTCTTCATGATAAGGCGCTACTAACGGGCATCTGCAAGCATGGTATTGGCAGACACGATCTGATGGTCAGTGACCCCGAGTTACCCTTCAATGACATTGTTAAAAAGAACATTGAAGAGAGTGACATCGATGATCCCAACCTAGAGACGACCTCATCCATGTTGGTCCGCATTGCCTGGCCCAAAGACTTGGTGATTGCAAGACGTATTGATGCATTATGCGAATTGATTTTGCGACCCAAACCATTAAAACGACCCGCAGCGCGTAGTCGCAAACGCAAGCCAGCAGAACCCACAACTTCAGAGCCTTCCTCCGAAGCGGCATCCATCTCACAACCACAGCCACCGCCTCCAGCACGCATTGAACGCCAACCACTCAGTGACGTGGCAACGGATAGCGAGGACGATGATGGGGAGACGGAGGATGAAGACGAAAATGTGAAGAAGAAGGCGCGTATTCCCACCAAACCCCTAAAGTCGCAAGGAGCCAGACCTCTTGTTGTCAGTCGCACAAAGACATATGAAAATACGGATACCAACTTGACAGGATACAGACAAGAGGAGATGGAGGAAGGTGAGATTGCATCCTATTCAGACGATGATGATATGATGGGTACCTATGTCTTTTAAACAAAGTCACATACTACCAAGACTTGTAA